>VYZW01049956.1:0-35322 GCA_013401315.1 Balaeniceps rex
TCGGCGCCGCCAGGCCCGCGGGCAGCGCAGGCCCCGGTGCCCCGGCTCCGCCCCCGCCACGCCACGCGGGTACGGTGGGGCCTGCTGCCGCGGCCGCCGGCCCCCTCACAGCAGTTCGGGCTTAACGTGTGATCGTTCTGTGCCTCCACAGTGCTCCGGGAGCCCGCGGCCGCCCCCCTGCGCGCAGTGCTGCGCCCGCGGCGGGGCCGTGAGAGGAAGGCTGGTAGGGGCAGAGTCGAGGCGGCGGCAGGCAGCTGTGGCACCGTGGGGCGGTCGTCTCGTCGGCAGAGCCCTCCCCCGTTAGCAGAGCCTGCTGTCTGGCCGCCTCGCTGCTACGGGGCGTTCTGTGCAGGACTTGGGGTAGGTGACACTGTCCAAGGGGCGCCTTCCCCCAGCAGCAGGGGGGCTGTGCTCGCTGGAAGGGGTGGGTGGTGGAAGCCGCCTTCCCTGTGTCAGGCAGTCAGGGGCGCTGATCCGGTGAGGAAGAGCCGGCAGCAGGAGGAAGGCTGGCCGAGCTTTGGGAGGGCAGGCAGGCTGCCTGTGCTGGACGGAGGACACCTGCGGCCGGAGAGCGGTAGAGGCCCGCTACGTGCTTACTCAACGCCGCAAGCCAGACGCTCCAGCGACCATGCAGGGTGCAGCCGTGGCACCAGGGCCCGGTTCCTGTGGGCTCCTGCCCGGGCGCCGCGGCCTCCCCTACCGCCACAGCCGCCCCGCCCGGCTCTGCCCGAGGGACCCGCCTACCGGCAGCTGATAGGCTGCCTGCGAACAACACTCAAAGCACCGCCTCGGCTGATTGGCCGGGCGCGCCCCGCGCAGTGCGTTATGGGAGTTGTGGTTTGCTTCTGGCCGCCGGTAATGGCGCTGTGCGCGCGGGCACTACATTTCCCGTCAGCCTTTGCAGGCAGCGCTCGGCTGCGCGGGGCGGGGTTTGCTCATCCGGGTCCCCGGCTCTCCTGGCGGCTGGCCCAATCGGCACGCACCTTGGGCGTGCCCCTAGGCGTTGATTGGTTGGTTCGGACCGAGGAGCTCTGTTTGAAATCCGTTAACGGCGGCGGGCAGAGGCGCCGCGCAGGGCGGCCGCGGCGCTGAGGTGAGTGTAGCGGAGCGGGTGGGGGTTACCGGCGCCGGGCTTCGCCTCACCTTCCCCGCGGATGCCGCCCGGTAACGGCGGCCTGGGCTGTAGCGCTCTGCCGTGATCCGGTCGGGTCTCTCTGGCTGTGGTGGACGTGGCTGGGGCTGGGCCGTGGGCCTGCTCCGAGCCCAGGTACCGGTAACACGGCCCAGACCCCTCGCAGCACCGCGAGGCCGGAGGGTGCGGCTGGGAAACGGAGGCGGAAAGCGGCTCTGGGCGCTTAGCCCGTATCCGGGGCCGCTTTTGTCGCGGCCTGACATGGTGGCTGGAGGGCGGGACGGCGCCCGGAGCCCCGTGGCGTGGGCCTAAACCCCCGAGGGCTAACTGCAAACTCCTGGGTTTGCCCGTGGGGCTGAGGGAGCCGGAGGCTGGGGCTGGCCCGTGGCCGGGCGGCTGGGCCGGGAGAGGCGGTGGCGGGTGAAGCCGCTGTGGCGAGGGGCTCCCTGCCTTGAGATGGGCTCGCAGTGCTGAAATAAGCCTTGTGCTGGGGTGGCCGCCCCGTGAGCGAAATGAAGCTGCGTGCCGAGATGCGAGTGTTCAAAAATCACAAAATCTGAGGCGAGGTGTGCGCCTTTCACGACGGCATACAACCCAGAGCGCCGTGCTAATGCCAGCGCGGGCCAGGCTGCCCGCCGCGCCGTTAACTGCTTCGTTCACACCGACCGCTCAAAACCTGGAGCGGGCGTCTTAACTTTGGAGCTAAGAAAAACTATGTTACTTCTGCTCAAACCAAATCCTGCTTCCTAGGAAAAGGAGAGAAGAAAACCAGGCAAAACCTAGCTTAAGCAACAGGAAATGTATTAAGTTAGCTATTTTTATACAGCACTTTTTTTAAACTAGAGCAGCTTCAACTTATCTAACAATAAATTGAGGTTATGCTGGCTAAAAGTAATTTACTTTTCCTTGAACAGCTATTCTTAGAATGTCCCATCTTCTAAAACTTGTGAGATCTCGTTTACGGAGCATGAGATGTCAGGGCTGTTTATTTTGGGCTGTTGGAAGGGAGGTGGGTCTGGGCTGCCATGGGCTGCTCGGGAGAAAAGCTCTTAAAGGCTTTGTCTCCCAATTAGGGCGTTATACGATGGAACAGCAGCATTGCCTCTGTTCCGTACCTGGGCTGATGAATTTGGTGCTGATTCTGTGCTGCGGAAAAGCATGTTTGAGGTTTGAGTGAGGAGCACTAGGGAGGAAGGAGAAGCTGTAGGTCCAGAATTTGTTAAAAATGTTTGCTGAACCCCGCTCAGGGAAAAGCAAGGGTGACTTCTGCTAGCGGTTGTTGGCATCGTGCTGAAGGAGTTCATGGCGGCTTTGTGGTGGGATGGCTTCCCAGGAGGCTGTGGTGACAGGACTGTATCTCCAGAGAGGCAGTTTCCAGCCCCTTGTAATGCTCCAGCTTACATATTAACCCCTGAAAAGCATCTGGGAACTTTGTCTGGATTATCATCCCTATAAAAGGGACAGAAAGCTTTGGGTTGCAGGACAATAATGAAGCTGCCAGGCTGAATTAAGCAAGTTGCCTGGTTAGTGCAGCGTCCTGTGTTTAAACAGCAGTCAGTGTTGAATGCCCAGCAGAAGGCACTGGAATTACTGCAGCAAATTGCCGTGCAGCTTCCTTGGCCTTGAGGAAGCTTCTCTTGCTTATTCCTGATTGTCCATCTTGGGTTTTGAGGCATGTGGATCAACTGGCTTCAGATTTATCTGGTAATGTAACTTGGAATATCCTTTTTGTGTATTTGGTACTGTTTTTTTCCCCTTTCCAATTCTGTTAGGATTTAGAGTAAGTAACACCTGTAGCTTATGATGCTCTAGTGGTGTGTTGTGATAAGGTGTTGTCTCAAATTGACTAGGGGCTTATCTAATTATCTTACCCAGGTGGCAAGAAAGAGCAGATCTTCTCTGCACCCTCCTTCTGTCTGTCCCTTGCTGCTCGCCCAAAGCCAAACTCCCCCATTCTCTCTCCTTCTGACCTCTAATTTCTCATCTTGGAACTCTGCCTCCTCCCTCCGACACAAGGGCTCATACGGCTGGGAGGGTCCTTTGGTCCCAGGCAGTGGGTGCTGTTACTGTGTTCCCTGATGGCCATCAGTCCTTGCTGGACTGCTGCTCTAAAAATAAGAGGCTTTTTTGGTTAGGTCGTAATTGTGAAGCGCTCCCTTACGACACGCTTGGTGCCGAGTTTCACGTACTGCGGCTAGGCCAATACTGCGTAGGTCTCCTTGGAGTTACTCCTCTCCAGCCTTGTCTGGCCCGAATGTTTTTGGCAAGAAATTAATTACTGCATTGAGAAAAAGACACTGAGCACATCTGTGATGGAATCGTGTCAGCATTTTAAAGCTAATTTGGATTAGAGCGAGGTGTGAAGTTATTCTGAAATACCTATTGCACTTGCTGTTGGATCAGTCTTATTCTGGGATAGGAATGCTTGTTCCAATTTAGCTTAATCCTTTTTCAAAGCTAACTAATCTAAGCCAGGCCAAGGCACTCTTCTGGAACGTGCCAAAGTGTAGTTACTCAAAAGAAACCTGATGTGCAGAGAAACTCCTTGTCTATTCCTCTTTGTGGGTACGGCTGTGCTGCTCTGTACAGAAACCGTATGGGGCCGTGGCTGTGTAGCACATTTAGGTCAGAGAGGGGAGCAGACCTAGAAAGGGAATTAAAGTTTTAGTTAGGCAGTCACTTTTATCAAAGGAATTTGGGCTATTTTTGAAAGCAAGAGGACCGGATCCTCCTCCTTCTTGCACCAGGGGTGGTGTGAGCAGCTTTCTGCGAACCAGGTGAAAGCTGATCCTGCAGAACGGGGGCGAGGGTTCTCTGGCTGGCTCGCTGCGAAGCCCTGCGAGCACTAGTGTCGACACAGAAGGTGATGGATGTGGGGGAGAGCAGGGTTAGGCTTTAAATCCATGCTGTAGTTATGTACGATTACGATGTGCCTGTAACCACAGTCTGGTAAATGCACACAGTGCCTGCTAATTAGGTAATGTCCCTATTAATGAGAAGAAATTTCTGTATCTCACTTCTGGTGGAAGAGTGCCACAGTGGAGAGAGAGAATTTTGCCTCCTGTCTTTAAAGAAAAGACTGAGATAATGGTGGTTCTGCCATCAAAATCATGATCGGGTGTTTTAAAATGCCTGAAGGGAGTGGGCAGCAGGCTCCGGGCTGTACTTGGCTGAGCCTGTTTCGATTGCAGGAGCATTGCAGTGGGCATATCGGAGTGATAAATCACCGTAACGTTCCTGGCTGACGGGAGCTCAGTCCTGAGCCGAGTCGATGGGTGGAGGAGCGAGATGCCTTTCAGTGAACTGCTGCTTCGCAGTAAATCTATTCTGCGCAGGACTCGGAGGGTACGTAGGGATTTGAGAAGCGGATGCCGTGAGTTCATCTGACTGAAACGGACCCTCTGGAGTCCAGTCATGATAACTTTTACCTCCCCACTGGCTCTTTCAAGAAACTTGGTGTTTGAAACTGTGACATTGATGCACTGCCTTTCTTTTCATGACTGACTATTCGCTTCCATCTGCGGGGGGAGAGAGGAGGGGGTCGGCGGTGAGGTCAGCAATGAGGGTGCTGACACTAGGACA
The DNA here is from genome assembly GCA_013401315.1 of Balaeniceps rex. Classification (NCBI taxonomy): domain Eukaryota; kingdom Metazoa; phylum Chordata; class Aves; order Pelecaniformes; family Balaenicipitidae; genus Balaeniceps; species Balaeniceps rex. The sequence goes on from VYZW01049956.1 coordinate 4,715, forward strand.
GATATGGACTTTACACAGTAAAAAGCTGGAAACTGCAGCAGTGTGGCAGTGGACACAAGTAATGTGAAACATGATGCCCGGAGCTCCGACTCGGTGGACTGACTGGGGAGGGTGCAGGGAGAATGCAGATGACGCATTTGATTTTTAAAAAAGTGGATAGTGTTGACAGAAACGCTATCTTGATTAAGGGCGGTAGGAAAGCATTCGATTCCAGCCGTGTCTTGAGCTCGGTTACAGTTGGTTTTGGCTCGGATTCTTCTGTTTGCCTTCTTTGGGTCCTACCCTGACATCTTCACAGTCATGTAGCTGATGCCTCTCTACTGACATTCTTCTCCTTAACTATTGCAATTCTGTGCTGGGGAGCTGAAGGCTTCTTGGTGCAGCCATCTTCGGGAGGGAGGGCTGAGGATTTACTCTTGAACATTTTCCTATTTATGGAGCATACCAGCTGGGTTGAACTATGTGTGGTCTGCCTAGACAGATGGTTTAGGTCTGAGACTTTGCGGATTAAGAATACGCTGCTTTAGAGTTGGTTGGACTCATAAAAGCAAAGTTCAGGTGGTTTCCTTAGGGAGTGTTTTATAACATCCTCATGGGCTTTGCCTTGCAGCTGCGCGAGGCATCACGAAAACACCTTTGCAAGAAGGTTTTGTTACAATTTAAGGGTTTATAACTTTGTCGCTGGCTTTATTCCTGTTCCGTTGAGTTTAATATCACCTGTTGGCACAGGGACTCCTCCTGCTGTCAGTGTTCCACTAATGAACTGCAGGGACTGCGCTTGACACGGTCACAGTGCTTGGTTTGTTTACAGCCTGGCCAGCATCGGGGTAGTGCTGTGGAATGTGGCAAGGACCCTACACTGCCCTTCTTCCTACTCTTTTGCCCAGTAACAATAGTCTACGCAACTCTCTTCCTGCTTTGGAAATCAATTTACTCTGTAGAAGAGCACGTTTGTGTCATTATCTCTTGTTTGTAGCCCTTCAGAGGGAGAAAGGCTGCGCTTTGCAGTGCTCTGGAGTCATCATCAGGCTCTTGCTTCATAAATCTGTGCCCTGGTAAGGGTAAGAACTCTTCTCTGCTGCCTGGGGTGAGGGTGGGAAGGGTAAATCAGTCACTCTCTGGAAAAGCTTTGTACTCTACTTCCTTTAAAAAAATACAATTCTAGCACCTACAGGTATGAAGAAAACCTTCAAAATTTGGTCTTTTTGATAGCTTTGAACCTGCAAATGTCGACAGTGGTAAAACTTCCTCAGCTTTGCCAGTCAGCAGTAGAATAAAAAACTGCACTGCTTATGAGGCATTCTGTCCGAAGGCTGTGAATTACAAGATGGGAAAATGTACCAAAGACTGTCCCAGTGTCTGTCTCTAGAAACTGCAGAGGAAGAGAGGTGGAGGATGATTTAGCTGACACCTGTGTTGGGGCTTGGTGTAACAGGTGACCGGTGCTTGTTGTCTAAAGGACCATAGCAGTGCAAGCGGAGGACTCGCGGGGACAGCGTGAAGGTGAAGATGTCTCGCCCAGAATCTCGCTATTCCTTTGATGTCCCAAACCCTTGCATCAACTTTGCGACTCTGAGCGATGACGATGTACACAATGCAGACTCCTGGTTTGGTAAGTTGCTTCCAACTCCTTGATTTGTCTTCTCTTTGGATGAGGGCTCAGCATGATCCTTGTTTTGGGCCTGGCTTCTGCGCCAATGGATTAGTGTTAACTGCATCACTCGTCATGCATAGGGTTTTTTGTTTTGTTTTTTGTATTTAAACTTTGATTGTCGTCTGTAACTTGACAGATGACTTTATGTTAACATAATAATGATATTCCGACGTATTGTTAAAAATTCCTAATGTAGTATGTATAGTGAAAGTCTCTCTTTCCTCACAGACCAAAAAGCCAATCTGGAGAACGTCCCTCCTGCAGAAAATCTGGCAAAGGTCTCGCAGAACAGCCCTGCTTTTTCAAAGCCCGATACTGTTCTCTCTTCTGTCACAGCACAAGGAATAACAATAAGTAAGCTGGCATGGTATCGGGGGGAGAGAATAAATTTTACCCGCTTTTCACTGGCAAAATGAAAAGGCCTCAGTCTGGCTTTTGTGGGGCTATCTTCATGTATTGTTGTCTAGCAAGGTCTCAGGTGGTTTCCCTTTAGCATTCCTCTGTGCATGTGTGTATATGTACATACATGAGCTGATGTTTGTCACTGTTCTCAGGTGAAAGCCACGGCGAAGAGGACGCTGAAGCAGAATGTGCGCAGGCCAATGTGGTTCCTCAGAATATTGTTGGATCCCTGACAAACTGGAGAGCTGCTGCTCCTGCAGAGACCTCTCAAAGGTGAAATACTTGTATTCAGTTTGCATGAAGATTGATGATGTGTAACTAAGCAGGTCCTTGCTCTCAGGATCTGCAGTTCTAGCTGGTCTTGCGTCATCCTCTGGGTCTGAAGTTCTCCAGCACAGAGATCGTGTCTTGTGACAGCTGATCTGCTTGCTAAGCTGGAGGGACAATCTCTAGGGGTGGAAATGTAATGCAGTGTCTCACATACTTGTCAAACGAGACTCGGTAGCGCTAGGAGCTTCTGGAATGTGAGGATATCTGAAACTGAAGTGGCTTATAATGTTTCTTTGTTTATATCTGCCTGAGTTGGGCAGAACTCGTTCTTGATACGAATGCAAGGGGCTCTGTATGCTCTTATATACCAAAGAATATTAAGTTTATGGATTGTTAGACTTAGATAATTCACGCTGCATTTGGATTGTTGTGTTAAACACACAATTTGGATAGGGGGCATGTTGGAGTTAGGTGATGCACTGACATAAAAATTGTTAAGCAGGTTGTGTATCTTCTCAGACCCGTGGGAAAACTAACCTCCATTTTCTGTTCTACTCTAGAGCGGGTAGAAGACAGGCTACAAAGCAGAGAAAAACACAGCGATGCAAGCAGCCAGCTAGAATCAAAGCAGAGAGAAATGATAATGCCTTGGTTAATAAGGAAGAGGTTCCACCCCTGAAAAGAATGAGAATGTATGTCATCGAAGTCCTTCTGTTTGGAGCTGGGAAGGGGGATACAATTGGTTTTTTGGAAAGGGTTTCCACATGACTGAGAGCGTTCTCACAGGAAGGTTAGGGGGAGGTGACCGAAACCTGATTCCTGATACTGGTTTTATAAACAAGAAGAAATGGCTGTAAGACCTGGCGGAAACGCTCTATTTGGAGGTAGAGACGTGAATGAAATAAGCTTGGGTTTCTTAAGCTTCTTGCTCCGTACTCGGTGTCTGTCAGCTATCTTCAAATTTGGCTTAACTCGTCCATCAGGAAGTCATCAGGCAGTCATAAGCTATGAAAGAGTCACAGCTAAAATATTTCTCAAATTAGCTTAACCACTGAGATATCATATGGTGATAAGCTTGAGGTCAGGAAACTGAAGTGCGATCTTTCAAACGTTGCTGTACCTAGATGAACTGCAGTACACCTACCTCCTCAAGAAAAGCCGAAGTTCCAAAAACTCAGTAACTCATCTTCCCTTCTACAGCCTTAGGGTACCAGGGAAAACTAGACGATCTATACCTGGGCCCGTAGTGAGGTAAGGCCCATCTGGCATACCTTAGACCTCACCAGCTGTTGGGATGTTATGCATAGTGGCGAGAGCTGCAGGTGATCTTTCATTTGGATACAGTTAATTGGAGTGGTTTGCCATAACAACTTGTTACCTTAGTTCTAGTGGCAGGGAGAAGCTGACAGAAGTATCTGCGAAGAGAGAGCCCCTGCAGAACCCTGACCTCTCCCCAGGGAGAGGGAAAAGCAAGCTGACCGTGCCCTCCACGCCAACAATGTTAAAGTACGTGGCTTTCTTGTGACTTGTCTTTGCTAATCACAGTTGATTTAGGTGACAGCCCTGGCTGGAGTGTTTTCAGCTTCAACTTAGCATGTGATGGTATCACATTTAGTAAACACCGGATCAAGACAACAATATTAGGATGAAATGTACTTCACCAGCTGAAGCTGTGCAAAGGAAAGCTTTTGCTTTTAATTTGACGAAAAAATTGTTCTTGCTAATGGATGAAGCACGCATACAGCAAATGCGTATGCAGGATAGCAGTTAGCTGCAAGCTTTCTTGAGCAAACAAAGTCCAAACAGATCTTTTCTAAAGCGTATACTTTTTATAATGGGTGATGCTCCTGCAATGAAGTTGGAGACAAACATGTTCCTTTGCACAAACATCGTGCTAATAACCAGTGAAGAAGGAAGGCGTATCTCAGTTTTTAACATGCTTCTGCAGGAGGACCAATCTTTCTGGCAAGCTGAAGAGTACGGAGGAGCAGGAGCTGGAAAAGATGCAGCAGTTGCAGCGGGAGGTTATGGAGCTGCGGAAGAAGAACGAGGAGTCTCTGAAAGCAGCTATTGCGGGAGCAGGTGGGCTCTAGCTGAATTGCAAATTGAAGCTGTACTGGGCTCAGCTGGAGAGTGCTGCATAGACCTTTAAAAATAAACAATCCAGATTTTGTAATAAGTATTAGGATTAGGTGGCTTTTAATGTAGGTCAGCCCCTAAACTGCCTAGAAACAGGTTTGGTTTTTGTCGTGTTTTGAAAAGTTTTATAGATGAGTTCAACAACAACTGTTCAAGTTGTTAGAAAGTAAATGCCTCCCTGCCCCCCCACCTGCCAAAAAAAAAAAAAAAAAAAAAAAAAAAAAAAAAAAAAAAAAAAAAAAAAAAAGGCTTCCAGACCTTGCATGTTCTTTTTCTTTAGGACAACCTGTGAAGAGAACTGTTGGTCAAGTAACAAAGCCGATTGACTTCCACTTCTGCACGGAGGATAGAATTAAACAACATGTGGAAAGCCAGCCTGGGAACGAGTACAGGGAACTGGATTTTGCAGCGGTACTGAGAAAGCATCCTCCTTCTCCGGTGAGAACCAGAATGTTGCCAGCAGTCAGCTGACTAATTCTTGACATCACCTTCTTTCTGCTTTTGCAACACACGTGCTGGTGGTAACCCGCAAAGAGGGTTACCACAGGAGAGGCAAGCGTCGTGCAAACGTAACTGTTAGCTCACCGCGCATCTGCGTTGCCACAAGACTCTGAAGGACCCGTTTGAAAAGGGCCCTTTAATGTCATATCTTCCGGTCCTTACACTTCATGCTTTAATCTTCCACTTCATACGGTTTCCCAGTATGACTAGCTAGCTTGTGCGTGCTCAGACAGTTAAGACTTGGGTCTAATGTTAAGTGTTACCTCCTCTTCAATAAGAGGAAGGGACAGATACTGTGAATCAGCGGGGAAAGGAAATGTCGTCGAAGCATCGTGTGTTAAACACTCATAATGACTGTAGTTTTTTTGTCTCCAGGGGCGAATGCCGAAGGGACCCACTATCCCCAAACCTTTCAATCTGTCCCAGGGAAACAAAAGAAAACTCGAAGAAACCACATCAGACTATGTGTCCCTTGCTGAGCAGGTAGAAGCATTCCAAAAACGCACGCCCTCTCGTTACCATTTGAGGAGCAGGAAATCTGAGGAAGGTGAGCAGTCCTGGCTATGTCCAGCCAGGAGGCTGTCCGCAGAGACAGCGGTAGAGCCAGAATGGTGCTTTGAGTACTCTACTGAGCAAACAGTCTGTGTCTGTTGTAGGCCTTGCCATTAACTGCTAGTCTCTGTGACTTGAATTTATAGGCCCAGTTCCAGGAAAGTTGGTGAAGGCTCGGCTTACAAACCCTAAAACACCAGTGCTTCTAACAAAGCAGCGCTTCAGACCTGTCACCTGCAAAACTACAGCAGAGTTAGAAGCAGAAGAAATGGAGAAAATTCAACAGTAAGTAAAGGTTTGCTCTAGTCCTCCAAGAGAGAATTGTACTGACACTGGAAATATCTTTTCAATGTCAAAGTATCACTTCTCAGGAATACCCTTTTTGCAGAAAAGAATGAGTAGCATAAAAACATGGAGATTCTTTTAGCTTGTGCATAATCCTATCGCTCGGATTGTAGGAATGTGAAAAGCAGCCAATTCACTTTGAAGAAAGTGCTCTTAGGAGAGCTGATCTTGGTTTGAGTGCAGCTTGTGATTAGTAAAGCAAACCCGGTATAGCAGTACAGCCTGTGTACATTTAAACTCTCCCGTAGACAAAGTTTTGGATTTCCAAGAAAGCGATCCATAAGGTTTTCGTTAAAGTCTTGCTGTTTCAAAAGCAAAGAAGTTGCTAACTAGAGCTGCATACTAGGTAACGTGTGTGTGTGGCACAACTGCTTCTGTATCTGACTGTTGATCTTTTATGCTGTGAGAGAAGCCACTTGCTAGAAGCTACATCTTGCCATGTACAATACGTCAGTGACTATCTCGGTCTTTCCTGTGTAGGTACAAATTCAAAGCACGAGAACTCGATCACAAAATCTTTGAGGGTGGACCACTCCTGCCCAAGAAACCCCCTGTGAAGGAACTCACGCAGCCCATTGGCTTTCAGTTGGAAATAGAAAAAAGGATTCAGGAGCGTGAGAGCAAGAAGCAGCAGGAGGAAGAACACTTTGAATTCCATTCCAGGCCATGTCCCACAAAAATCCTGGAGGACATTGTGGTAAGAAGTTTAGTAATACCCACACCTGGGAATTAGGACTGAGGTGGCAATTAGCTTCAAAATGTCTGTAGCTATGTTGCATTATGTATTTAATAACCTTGAGTAAACACTGTCTGTCACTAGGTAAGAACTGCAATAGGTGCATACTGTGCTATGTCGGGTTGTTTCTCTGTAGTGCTTTCTCCTGGCACTTAGGCTTGGGTAACTCCTTCCTGGCTCTTCTGAACAGGGCGTTCCAGAGAAGAAAGCGCTTCCTGTTACAGTCCCCAAGTCTCCAGTCTTCACCTTGAAAAGCAGAACCCGAGTGCCTGGCAGAGATGAAGAAAAGGTAACTGTTGTGAATGGGCTGTAGTCAAGCCTTCTGGTCCCACCACGGTGACTGCCTTGGCCAGCCTGCCAGAGCTCTGCCTGTTGGGTGCGATGGTCTGGTTCGGTTAGCCCCTTCCCTCCCGTGCGGCAGTTCCTCCAGTGGTTGTCTTTCTCTGTGCCATTCCCTTCTAACGATCTAGTTGCTGCTACCCATTTTACAGAAACTGAATTCTCATACAAAATGAAATAATTTAAACACGAGGGCACTGGCTAGGGTTTCTGAGGTGTTGCTGCCACGAATGAGGAAAGTAAACTGCTGAGATTTCTAAAGGACATTGCCCTTCCCTATTCTGTTATTGAGAAGGGCAGATATTGCACGTGACCTTTCTTCTCACTGCAGTCACTCTAGATCCCGGGAGGTGGGGAGCAGGATTCAGCATGCATCATGTCCTTCCTCCTTTCCCTCTTGTGAAGAGGATGTTGAAGAATTACAGTCTAACTTGCACGAGTACTAGAACTGGTAGTGGTTTGGAAAGAGGAAGAACTTGCCTGTGGCTCAGGATGCCTTGTAAATTAGTACTTTTTGGATTACTTATTTTTGCAGTGTCCAGAGTGTTTGCTTGACACTGTTGTGACCCTTATTAAAGGAGCTCGAGTTCCTTTCATGGCTTTGTTTGGCAGGAGTTGTAGTCTTTCTACAAAAGTCTGGTGCTGTGTCGGATCCTAACACTAATATCCCTTTAGGAAAAAGAGGTGGTGCCTGTGATCAAAGCTAACCCTATGCCACACTATGGAGTGCCCTTCAAACCTAAAATGCCAGAGCAGAGGCATGTGGAAGTTTGCCCCTTCTCTTTTGATGCCCGTGACAGAGAGCGGCAAATACAAAAAGAGAAAAAAATAGAAGAATTGCAGAAGGAAGAGGTAAGAACTAAAAGCTACCTTGGATTCCCCTCCTTAAGTAAAAAGGGTGTGGCAAGACTTGCCTCTTGCTGTTGGCTGTTAAACTTCCAAAGCTTCATGCCTTTGAGGAAGGGGCAAGAAATATTTCAAGTTGTTTCTTTCAGGTGCCAAAGTTCAAAGCGCTACCTCTGCCTTACTTTGACCATGTGAAGCTGCCAGAAAAGAAGGTCAAAAACCCAACTCAGCCTGAACCGTTCAATCTGCAGATTGATGAACGGGGAGCTGCCAAGCTACAGAGCTGGAAGCAGCAGGTAGGATGAAAACGATAACCGGTATGACCAGACTTAAAGCAGCTCGTGGAGTTGTGATCAACTTCAGAAAGTGTCCTGCTTGAGTTGAATCAGATCTGAGTTTGAGCAAGGAATTATTCTGTCCTTGGCATGAGGCTTGTGCTATGGGTTAAGGATTGGTGGATTGGGGTTTTTTTCCCCTCCCTTTATGGTAAGTGATGGGATTTACCACAGCTGTGGGGTATTTTCTAAGCAGCAGCTATGTGCAGCTGGATCCCTTTGCTGACCATCCCTGTGCTTGGGGATTTATTGACATATAAATCATATACTGCTTTTCTCAAGTCTGCAGGAGACACCTGAAATTTTCTTCAGGCTGTTTTTAGCAAAAGTAACTGGCAGGCAACAAGTGACACAACTTTTTGGCTTTATACAATTTTCTATGCAAATGACTTGATCTAAGTCAAGCTGGCTTTTCCAGTGTTGGGAATGCTGAAGTCTGGAGGGGCAGGGAGATGGCCTTTTTGTTATGCCTGGTGCTTGATGGGCTCCTCTTCTCTTGCAGCTTAAAGAAGACTTGAAAAGGCAGAAAGAGGCGGCATGTTTTAAAGCTCGTCCCAACACAGTGGTGTACCAGGAGCCTTTTGTGCCTAAAAAGGAAAATAAGCTGTTATCAGGTGGAGTTACAAGTACTTGCTACACAGGCTTGGCTGATAACTCAGAACTGATGCAATTAAATGATGTTTAGACTGGCTGTTGCCTCTTCTTCATCAGCACAGCCAATAGTGCCATGCAGTTAATCAACTAATTCCCTAACAGCTTGTGTCCCCAGGGAGCGGGGGAGTTTCCTCTCCACTGCCCCCCTGTCCTGCACTAACGTGGCAGCTGTATTTAACAGCTATGCTGCAATTGGCAAATGACTGATGTGTGCTAGCTTGGGATAAGGGTAAATAGCATGCAAGGAGCTCCCTGCAGAGAGAGCTGGCACTTCTGCAGCAGCTGTCAGTCTTTTCCTCCCACTTCTGATGAGATGAAGGTGTCTATAGCTTAGGGTAGACTAAACTTCGTAGGGTATAGAACCAGCCAAAAACTTGTTTGTACTAACGGTTGTGTGCTTGCTCCCTCCTATGAGAACGCCCGTGACTGGGTAACGTCTGCATTAACACTGCTCACGTTTGGGCGTAAGGCTTTCTCTTTTCCTGAAGCCTGGAGGTATCTACTAACTACCCTTGCAAGGTGAAGCGCTCCAGAGGGAGGCTTCCATTTGACGCTAGTACTGCTCTGCTTTACCTGACTGTCTTTGCACCAATGTTATCTCCTCTATTTCTAAACTTAGAGAGCCTTTCTGGTTCCGTAGTTCCTGAAAGCTTTGAGCTGGCAACAGAAAAAAGAGCTAAAGAGCGGCAAGAATTTGAAAAACGATTGGCAGATGCAGAAGCCGTAAAGGAGAGGCACCAAGAGCAGGTCAGACAGCAACAAGAGGAGCGTGAAAAGGAAGAAGTTGCTAAGCTAAGGCAAGAACTGGTAAGTGAGCTATTTCTGAAGAGGGGCTATAAAGTAACCCAAAGGGATGTGTGAATACACTAAATGAGCTAATGTCAATGTTCAGCTGCATTAAGACTGCCTTTTCAAGGTTTCCTGTTGCAAATGGCCTCCTCATTAACTTTACGACTGGTCCTGGGGGCAGGGGCGAAGGCAGCTCTGCTGAGATGGCTGGTTTTTGGGGCTGTACACATGTAGTCATTGGAGCAGAATGATCTTTGTAAAATCCACAACCCCAAAGCATGCCTTGCGTGTCCCTGGTGGCTCACTCCAGTGTGGTAGTCTTGTAGGCAGCTGCCTGCCTTCATCCCGCTGGTGGCTCACCTGCAAGTTTCAGCTTCATCATAATGGCAACCATTTGCTTCATTTTGTCCTCGATTTTTTTTTTTTTTTAACAGGTTCACAAGGCAAACCCAATACGCAAATACCGCAATGTAGAAGTGAAGCCCAGTGATCAGCCGCTGACTATGCCAAAGTCTCCCAATTTCTCGGATAGATTCCGGTGCTGATATGCAACCACCTGATAGTAGGAGGGAGATCCCATCCCTCTCCACTCTCTCGATAGGCAGAGAGGGAACAGTTGTTTTTTATGTGACTGCTCAGTCTCAACTCCTCCACTTGGCTCCATTATTGTTATATTGAGTAGTTTAACTCCACCTGAGGCAGGTGGCTGAGGCACGGCACACAGGCAGTGCTATACGGTCTCCATGGCCTCACTTCACATCTAGACAACTTGCTTTCTAAAGACTAAACCAGGTTTTGATATTGTGTACTGGAACTAAATAAAAATTCCTAATCTGACCGCTGTCTCTTGCTAGTGGGCTGAATCCCTTTCCTGCAGACGAGTTTTGGGTAAAGGGTGCTCGGTGAGCATACAGGGATGCGCACGTCTGGAAGAGCTGCCTTGTCTTTGTACATCTAAGTATTGGTTTCAAGGTTTCTTAGGCTTTTAGTCTGTATTAAGCTTGAATTGTGTTAAGTGCGAGGCTTCTGCGAGCCAGCATATTGCAGGTCTGACCTACCTTGTTGATGTTTAGATGAGTGCTAATATGAATCTTGCCCACACTTTTTAAAGCAGTTCCCTGTGTACGTTAGAGCATTAAACCTTCTGCTGTTTTATAGCTGAAGTCATTCTATTTGGGGAACCACTTCACTGGCAAATGGCTTGCTGTAAGCTGCCTCCCTGCCTCCCTGGCTCCTGCCAGCGCAGTTATCTTGGCTAAAGACGCATCGTCGCCTAGCCAGTCTAGCGCAGCTAGCAGAGCTAAATATAGGCCAAGTGCTCTAATGTGCTGGAGGACAAAACTTCCAGCATTGTGAAGAGGTGATCAAATTTAGATTAAAATTTACTAAGAATGATTTCTTGCCTTAGCATTGTGATATGATTTCTTGCCTTCTAAGACTGTGTTTTAGGCCTTTCCTTGGACTTGTCTTAACAAGAAAGATAACCCAAAAGACTGTGTGAGGGCGAGAAGGGGTTAGGGATACAACTACTCCATGATATTCTTGGATGTCGCTGCTGCCCGCTGACATGTCTGTGTTGCTGTTACCTGTTCTGCTAACTCAGGTGATCCTGTGGTGCTGAGCCGAAAAGGGATGTGCAAAAAGAGGCTGGGATGGCAGGTCACTGGAGCTGTGCTTGAAGCTGTTGGCAGAAAGAGTGAGAGCAAGCCTTCTAGTTCAGGCTTGGAAACGCATAAAGCTCTTTGGGCTGGCTTGGCTTCTCATGGCTGTAATGACACGGAGGCAGCACCTCTCCCATGTTTATGGGTCTCTTACCTTTATTGCTTGTCGGAACCTGTGTGAGCTGGGCTGCTCGCTGCTGTTGTGCTGCTCTGGACGGAGAAAAACATGGGAAACAGAATTAATGTGTCCAGGTAGGATAAACTCTTTCTTGTTTGGGGGTTATGGCAAGCATTTGCTCTCACTTCCTCTGAATTTGGATACCACTGGAGAAGTGTTCTTGGAGTGTGGGGCCTCTTCTTCAGATTCTCATTTGGGTGGAGAAGAGAGGGAGTTCGAACTCGTTAGGTGTTGGACTCCAGCCGAGGGGTATGGTAAGAGGTACTGTCTCATTATCCTTGCCAAAGTGTATCAAGCAATCGCTAGTGGTTTACTCCTGAATTGAGAGAGAGAACAGAGGCGGAAAGTCCTCAGAGAGCTGAACTCAAAGATGAACATCTATTGTACCTGAGGATGATGTTTCTGCAGGAATTCTCCTAAAAAGTGCAATGCTCAAGGGATATCATTGCAGAACAGCAGCTGCAGTCCGCAGCCAGCGGTGAGCCAGCGTTTCGTGTGGATGTACTGAACTTCAGCGCTTCAAAGAGCACCAGCCTCAAACTTCTCCTCTGCTTGGATTAAAAGAGAGGAAAAGTCACCCCCAGTGAAGCATAAGGATTCTCTAAAAGACTAAAAATAAAAGGTATTGTGCAGTTAATAACTGAGGAACTGGAGAACAAGGTATTTTGAGGAAGCACGTTGGTACTAAAGGATGAGTGACCTGTGACAGCATGGCCTCTTCAAAACAGCGAGCTAAGAGACAAGGCTCCTTTTTGCCCAAGTTCCAGCTTTTCCTTCCTTTCTCTCAAGGACCTTTACGTGGCTGTGGCAGAACCGGGCCTGAAGAGTTGACCCAGTCATACAGGACTGCTTCAGCTGTGTTTTGCTGACTTTACCGATAGCCCCATGTTGCTGACTGAGGGTAACGGCAGGGCTGACTCTCAGCAACAGCCTGGCCAAAGGGCTGTTTGTCACAGGTGACTGACAGCCCTGCTGACGCACAGATCGCAGGAATGACCGGAGCAAGAGGAGCTTGTAGGCATCCTCTTCCTGCAAACCACTCGGATCCCCGTGGATCTGACCAAAGGCGTGCAGATTTTCCCTCAGTCTGCCTTAACCTTATTTCTGTCGCAGTGGAGCTGTTCCACGTCTCCTGCTGGACGGGGACGCGGCAGGAAACTTCTGCTGCAGCCTCGAGCGCCAGCTCCCCTGGAGCAGGCAGCGTGTGGGCAGCAGGGGCAGCAAATATTGATGGCGAGTCAGAGGAAAGCCTGAATAGCGATGAGCTGCAGAAGAATGTAAAGGCGAGCACGAGAACAACTCCGCTGAGCTGGAGCAGATATCGATCCCTGAAGGATGGAGCAACTGGATTTCCGTGACGGCCCTACATGGCCTCTGCTTCGGACCTGAGGAAGGGTTTGTGTGCCTGACAGCTTGTCAGTTTTTCCCAACGGTATCATTGGGTCTAATAAAAGCTATTACCTCTTCCCACAAACACGGCCTCTTATATTCCTCATACACTGCAAACTTCATGAAAGGGAGCCTCGGGCTGCCGTCCCCTACAGGGATATTGGGTGTTTGGCAGAGCTCTCTGCATTCTCGCAGCCTGGCGGGTGGTAGTGGAACCTGCCCTCTTAATCGGGGGAAAGCGGTGACATGCTGGAAAAATGGCTGTAGTGTAGAAAACATGTAAATGATGGGTGTCCTGGAGGGGCTGACTGTCGGCGAGGATGGGGCTTGGTTAAGGCTTCAACAGGGAAACGGTGCGAGGTGATTTTCCCAGTCCAGTAGAAGTGGGAGAACAAAGTTACAGGACTGGAGCAGGAGACCGGGGTTTAACCAAGGGCTGTCCCAGCACCCGCCTTCAGGGTCAGGGTAGGCTGACAAACTGATGTGCAATCTCTAATCTTGCTGTGTGGATTTTGCAAAAACCTTCTTGTCTTCAAGAACTCAGAACTCATCACCTTTATGAGCAATGCCTGGGCAGCAAGCAGGGCTGGAAGGAGGAGGGGAGATCAAGGAGAGCTGGAGCTGGGTGCAAAATCTTCCTCTGATGCATTTGTAGTCGAGTTGTTACCGAAGTAATCTGCTGAACTTGGACTAGAGCTGGAACGGAAAGGCGGCCGGTGTTTTTCTGGACTCCTATGTTGAAGGGTAGCTGAGAATTGGAAGATCTTACTAGCTGGTGAATGAGATTCTTACGAAAAGGCTTGGTGATGCTCTCAAAACCACAGCTTTGGTTCTCACTGGCCTCTGCTGGGATACCTTGTGGGCTGCCACAAGGATACCTTCATGCCACAAAGCTGGCGAGGACAGCCTGCGCGTGGGCAGGTCCCCGTGGTTCGGATCGGTGCTGCCTGGTGTCGCTGCTGGCAGCCACGTTGCTGTCCTCGAGCTGCTGCGTACCTCTGGAAGCTCTTTTGATGATGTTGGGATTTTTTTGCTCGTCTTTCCCCATCACCTCGATGGGACCCGTCATGACACGGTGGCAGCTGGGCTGGGGAAGTCCTGGGTGCCGATGGAAGCGGTTAAGCTGCCGCCCGCGTGCCCGGGTTGGTCCCCCCCAGAACGGGCAGGCTGGCTGGCTTGTGTTACAGCGGCACGGCCGGGATTCAGGTGGGGACGTTGCTCTCGCCCGCCCTGCCGCTCGATTTAGCCGGGGTGTAGGGTTTCCTGGAGAACGGGCAGGGCTTGGCTGCGCAGAGTCCTCCCTTACCCGTGCAAGGCGTAAAGGTTAAAGTGTGCTGCCGAAGTTGTGACAACCGCGTAGCTAGGGAACCGGCGTGCTTGATGCTTTGCCAGATGTCCCCAGGACAGGCTGTCTTCCAGCTGCAGCCAATGCAGACTCTGGCTTAAGTTCCTGAATGGGGGGAGAAAAAAAAAAAAAAAAACACCAGCTTGAGAACCCTTGGTGGTGGTTGGTTTGCTCCTGTGCTCTGCAGAGACCTGGAGCACGTGCTGCTCATTGCGGGGTGGCTTTTGGGCCAAGGCATCCGAAATCCTGGTGTGCAGCAGCTATTGCCCTTCAATACTGCAAATGTTTCTTGCGAGGGGCCTGTTTTCAGCTTGTTTCCCTTTGCCCACAAAAGAATTTTCTCTTGCCGTGGTGCCAAACCACGGGAGACTCGTCCGTCACGCACACCTCCTTTGGAGAACCATTGCCATGGCTCCGCAGCACCGCAGCGCCCGCTCTCAGAGCTTTGCTTCCTCACCTTGTCCCAGGTCTTCGTGCCCGGACACTACCCCTGACTCTCGGTGAGCGTGTGAGATTGCAAGCGCCCCAGGAAGGCTGGCCGGCTTCCAGGCGGGCGCTCCTGCTCTCCTTGGAGAATTTTATCCCAGCTTCCATTGCATCAACCAGTCCAAGGGGGCTGCGGGGGCACAGCTGCGGCACGTGGGCTCCTGCTCCCCTGCCTGGGGAGCGGATGTGCTCCTTCCACCGGGCGCTTGCCGGGAGGGTGCAGCGCCGAAGGCTGGCGGAGCGGTGGCAGCACGTGCCTCAAGTGACATTGGTGGCCTCCAGGTGCCTGGCAGCCCTCGGCCGGAGGAGGGGAGAGGCAATTCCAAACTGTACATTGGTGATGACAGTCGGTGGGCAGAGTCCCCACTGCCCAAGGCACGGCATCTCGCCAGTTATTCCTGCCAGCGTGCCCTGCGGAGACTCCCACTTGCCACGGGAGCGGTGGCTGTGCCGGGAACGGGCGGCGCGGTGTCTGAGAGCTGCGGATGCTGGTGATGCTCCAACCCCTGCATGGACAAGACTGCATCAGCGCTGCCGGCTGGAGCCGTGTGCCTGCTCCTGCACGATCCCTCTTGGTCCTTGTCACGTTCCGGGTCCTGTCTCTGGTCCCGGGAAGAGCGAGGCTCTGCAGCGCAGAGCCAGGCTCGCTGAAGCCACGAGTCCGGGCTGCGAGGGCTGGAGCGGGAGAGCCCGGTGTCTGCTCAGGAGCCCCCGGCTGCGTCCTGCCCAGCAGACGTTGCTCCTGCGTTGAGGTGGCGGCGGTGGGTGCCTGAGGTGCTTCTGCCACCGCGCTGCCGCTGAGGGGCTGCTGCTGTTGCTGTCAGGGCTAAGTGGGCTGTGGAGGAGCCAGCTCCAGCTGTGAGTTTTGCTTTGTCCTCAGCTTAAACCTTAAACCTCAGCCGGAGGCTGCGGCCGTGATGGAGGCGGGAAGGGTCCCTTGTGCAGTGCTGCCATCGGGGCAAGCCCCCGCTCGCTCCCCTGCTCTCCGGCTGCCACCCGCGGTGACGGCAGCACGTCTCCCATGTACCAGCCTCGGGCTTGGGCTGTGCCCGTGGCAGGGCAAGGACTCGGGGCCGGGGGGGACACCTTTTTTTCCTCCCCTTGCGCTGCTCACCGGTGGTCTCCTCTGCAGCGGTGAGAAGGTCTGCAGTCCTGCCTGCCCTCCTGCCTGCTTCTTGCTGCCTGATGCCCCTGGGCCTCTGTGCTCCCCCCGGCAGCTGCCCAAGGCCAGGGCAGGGGCAGGCAGGACCCCCCCCCTCCGGGACAGGGGGGTGGCCGTGTCCCCATCCTGGCCTGTCTTGCTCTCGATGCCGCGTGTGAACCACAGCTCCTCTGGCAAAGCCTGACCCCAGCCCATGGCGCGCAGAAGCTGGTGGCTCGCTGGGAGCTGGGATGTGACAACGCGGAGCAGCACTGTCCCTTCTGCTGCCCGGACAGAGCCGCATCCTCCTGGGAGCCTCTGCTGGCAAGGCCATTGCTGCTCCTGCCTGCGTTGGTGGCCTCGGCTCGGCCGTGCGTGAGTCCTGTGTGGGAGCAGCCGGGCTCAGCGTCTGGCAGGACTTGAGCTCCACGTGGCTGTGGGACGGAGAGCTCGGGAGGAGAGACCCTGCCGTCAGCTGGCAGGGGCTGAGGCTGGGGGAGCCCTCGGTAATCCCAGCCTCCCTGGGGGCACCCAGCCCTGGGGAGAGCCCCGCTCCCGCAGCAAGTGCCAGCGCCCGGCCCTTCCCTGCCTGGCCCTTCCCTGCCCCGTCCTTCCCGGCTGCCGGCAGAGCCCCGCGGAGGAGCAGGGTGCCCGGCTGGGGTAGCGAGGAGCAATGGGGAGCAGGGCCAGGAGGATGCCTGGTGTGGGGCAGCTCCAGGGGCAGCTGCCTGACCCCCGGCAGCCTCTGCCAGCTCCTTGCCTCTCTTTGCTGGGAGCTGCTCTCGCTGCTTTATCGCCGTCACTGAGCCCCGGCCTCCCCTGTCCCCCACAAAGGAGCACCGGCTGCAGGTCAGGGGCTGAGCCCTTCCTCCTCCGCCCCGTGCTGGCGTTCCTGCTGCCCTGGCATGATAAATGGGTGTTCTGGGGTTTTAATAGTTGGCATTATCAGGGTGGTTTTGCCTGGCGATGCTGGCCGGGGAGGGCTGCATCCAGTTACCGGGGGTTCCTCCTGCAAACCCCCCCTGCCCGCCTCCTTTCCCTGATCCCCAAACCATTTCATTTTGCAGGAAATGAATCTTTCAGCTGGTTCCCAGAGGAGGCCGCAGCCGCTGGCCAATGCCCAGTTCCCAGCTGCCGTCAGTTCTGCCCCAGGGACCGGCAGCGGTGCCCAGAGCCAGCGGTGCCCTCGGGTGCCACGTGGTGCTCGCGGGGTGCAGGGTCCATGGGAGCCGCTCTCCCTGGGGGCTGGCACCAGTGGGCAGAGCCGGCCGCAGCTCGGCAGGACGGTGGGCCGGCACCGTCGCTGGCTGCTCCCGGCCACCATCCCCATGGCGTGGCCAGTGGCCACCTTGTGTCACCTGTGGGCACTTTGGAAGCACTTGGCCACTTGGACCGTGTCCGGCTTGGCCGGACCCCCCCTGGGGTGTTTTTGGGGTGCTGCTGTGGCTGGTGCCAGCCCTCCCTATGGTGCCATGCCAGGGCAGGAGGCGGCTCCGTCCCCGTCCCCTGCACCGTGCCTGTGCGTCCCCGGCCCGTGGGGCACAGGGAAGAGTGGCGTGTCCTTTGAACGGGCTCCAGCAGCGACAGGTGCTGGGAAAGGCGAAGCGGGATGGCTCCCGCTGCTGTAAAGGATCCTCCTCTGCCCGCACTAATCCGGCTCCGTTACACCCGGGATAGAAGAGGCTGCTCCCTCCGGGCGCCGCCACAGTGCGGATGCTGCCCTCCTGACCGCCCTCGGCACCGGCACCCAGGTAAAGGGGCCGGGGGGATCCCCATGGCTGCCCGCTCGGGGCAGGGCAGTGGGGGGTCCTGGGGAGGAACACGTCCGTCCCTGCAGGCTCCCTGTGCTGAGCTGTGGGACACGAGACTGCTCAGCTGGGAACCAACTGCTTATAGCTCCTGTCCCAGTAAGACCAGCAAGCGACTCCCCTGTTGCTGGGATGGTCGCTGGTGGGTTTGTTCTAGGGCTGGGCTGTCCTGGCCTCTGGACGGTTGTGCAGGCTGGGAGGGGGGGAGTTTTGGGACAGGCTGAGGGGAGGGGGCCGGGCAGGGAAGGGGAACAGCAGAGCCCGGGACAGAGTGGGGATTTAGGGAACGGGTGCTGGGCTGGAGGGGACGGGGTGGCAGCTCCGTGCCGGCAGCCCGTGCAGGTACGCGGGCAACAACAGGTCTTCTGGGTGGGGAGCGCTCGGGCAGGAGCCGTGGTCACCACCGGGCAGGGGCCCGGGCAGCGCTGGCGGCTGTTGGGGCCGGGGTCTGCGTGGCCCCCGAGCAGACGGGGCTGTGCCCGCGTGGCTGGACCTGCCTGTGAGGTTCGGGGTGGGCGGCGGTGGGGCCGTGCCCGGGGATGCTCACCTCGCCTGATCCCCACCAGCCTGGGGCCGGAGCCACCATCTCCTGCCCTGCCACGGGGGGACGTGGCCTTAAATTGGCACCGCGGCCGTGCCGCGCCGGCTGTTTGCACGCCGGGGGCCCCGTGGCAGCGACAGGTGCCGGCGTCAGGCCGACAATCAGTCACTGCCGAGTGGATACCGGGGCACAGGATGGTGCGGGGACCGGCGGCCATATGGGGCCCCCGGCTCGGTGCCACCGGCCAGGCGGCAGGGCATGGCTCCCGGGTGGGTGGCAGCGGCTCGTCCCTCTTCTGCAGGAGCAGAGCTGCTGCCCGTGCCCCACCGTGCCCCTCTGCGGGGCGTCGGGTCTGGGGACCCCTCAGCTTCTGTCTTCTCTCCCGCAGGAGCCTCGTTGAACCGGGAGCACCGCAGGGCAGCCGCCTCCTGCCCGGAGAGTCCTCATGGAGCAGGGCAGCGGGGTGGGCAGCACGCCCGGTGCTGGGGGGACTGGTGGCACGGCCCCCCCTGAAGCAGACGGCACAACCCAGCCGGTCCCAGCGGCTCCGCAGGCTGTGGGGAAGGCAGCACCCATGGAGGGGACGGTGCCGGCTGCCACCGGGGCGCAGGACGAAGGGAAGAACGAGCGTGGGCGGGAGAAGGCTCCGGCTGCTGCTGCGGCTCGGGACGGGGGACAGGCAGAGCCTGGGAAGGAGAAGGCTGCGGGAGAGGCCGGAGGAGGGAAGGCAGAGCCGGCCCCGGCTGCTCCAGCGCCCGGGGATGGAAAGAAGGCAGCGCCCGCACAGGAGGCTTCAGCTGCCCAGCGCGATGGAGGGCAGGCGGCATCTGCGGAGGAGAAGGTGCCGGCTGCCGCCGAGGCTCAGGGTGGAGGGAAGGGTGAGCCTGGGAAGGAGAAGGCTCCAGCTGCAGGACGGCCTGAAGGAGGGAAGGCAGCACCCAAGGAGGGGAAGGCTCCAGCCGCTGCCAAGGCTCAGGCCGGAGGGAAGGGTGAGCCCACAAAGGAGCGAGCCCCTGGTGCGTTAGAGGCTGAGGGCGGTGGGAAGGCAGAGCTCATGGAGAAGAAGGCTCCGGCTGCAGCGGAGGCTGAAGGAGGGAAGGCAAAACCCGTGGAGGAGACAGCCTTGGCTCGGGATGGAGGCAAAGAAGAGCCTGCGAAGGAGAAAACCACGGCTGCTGCGAAGGAGGCAGCCCCGGCTGCTGCAACAGCTCAGGATGGAGGGAAGAAAGCTGCAAAGGCAGAGAAAACCCCAGCTGATAAAAAGCCTGCAAAGGAGAAGGCTCCAGCTGCTGCCAAGGCTCAGGGTGGAGAGAATAAAGTGGCAAAGGTAGAAAAAGCCCCAGCTGTAAAAAAGGCTCAAGATGGAGGCAAAGAGGAGCCCTCAAAGGAGAAAGCTGCAGCTCCTGCAAAGGAGAAGGCCCCAGGTGCTGCCAAGGCTCAGGATGGAGAGAAGGTGGTAGCAAAGGCAGAGAAAACCCCGACCGCAAAGAAGCCTCAAGATGGAAGCAAAGAGGAGCCTGCAAAGGAGAAAGCTGCAGCTCCTGCAAAGGAGAAGGCCCCGGCTGCTGCAAAGGTGCAGGATGGAGGGAAGAAAGCTGCAAAGGTGGAAAAACCCACAGTTGCATCAAAGGCTGAGGATGGAGGTAAAGAAGAGCCTGCAAAGGAGAAGGTCCCAGTGGCAGCAAAGGAGAAGGTCCCGGTGGCTGCCAAGGCTCAGGATGGAGAGAAGGTGGCAGCAAAGGGAGAGAAAATCCCAGCTGCAAAGAAGCCTCAAGATGGAAGCAAAGAAGAGCCTGCAAAGGAGAAGGTCCCGGTGGCAGCAAAGGAGAAGGTCCCGGTGGCAGCAAAGGAGAAGGTCCCGGTGGCAGCAAAGGCTCAGGATGGAGAGAAGGCAGCAGCAAAGGCAGAGAAAACCCCGATTGCAAAAAAGGCTCAAGACGGAAGCAAAGAGCCTGCAAAGGAGAAAGCACCGGCTGCTGCCAAGGCTAAGGATGGAGGGAAGAAAGCTGCAAAGGTGGAACCCCCCGCAGCTGCAGCAGGGGCTGGGGACGGAGGCAAGGAGCCCACAAAGGCAGCGGCCACGGCTGCTGTGAAGGCACAGGGTAAAGGGGAGAAGGTGGCAAAGGCGGAGGAGAAGGACAAGAGGGGCCCCGAGCCCCCGCGTGGGGCTCTGCTGCAGAGCCTGAGCTGCCCTGCCACCTGCCAAAGGTACCCGCACCCTCCTGGGATGGGGTCCCTTCCCCTCCCCTCCCCTCCCCTCGCTGCTCCCTGGGGAGCCCCAGGTCCCTGTGGGCAGAGGTGGGTGCTGGGCTGGGGGGGGGCTGCTGGCCGGGCTCCGCTCACCTCCTGCTCCTGCTTCCAGGGAGGCGCAGCCCTGGGCAGAGGCTGCAGCGATGGAGATGATCCCGGAGGAGACCATGGCAGCAGAGCCGAGAGAGGGTCCCACAGAGCCTGGCCCTGCCCCGCCAGCCCTGGGGGGCCTGCAGCCCCCGGAGCCCCCCACCCCTGGCACCCCGCAGGAGAGGACATTGCCCAGTGCCACGGGGCAGCCCCCGCATCCTACCGGGGCCGCGGAGCAGCTTGGCCCCGAGGGCGAACCCTCCTCGACGGAGGCAGAGCCGCCCCCCAGCCCCTACCTCACCCCCGATTTTGGGAAGGAAGACCCTTTCGAGATATTGGGTAAGGCTGGGTGCTGCCTGCCTCGCCCTCGCACCCCGGCACCCTCTGCGGGGCGGCAGCCCGGGGTCCCCCGCGGCCCTGCCTGCTGCCTGCACTGCCAGCTCATGTTTCTGGCTCGTCGCCTGCCCGGTGGCCTTCGAGCTCCTGTTTCACTGTAAACAGGGCTAAATGCGTCGCGTCCCCTTCCCCGGCTCCTCCGGCCGCCGCCTGGCACGGTCCCCGCGGCCGGGGCTGCCCGGGAGGAAGAGGAGCCCAGGGAGTGACAGCCACGGCCTGGCCGGTGGCAGGGGACAGCGTGTCCCCGTGTCCCGCAGCCCTGTCCTGGCGGGGCTGGGGGGCTGCGGGTGCTCGCTGGGCTCCCTGCGAGGCCGGCTCCTGCCCTCGCGTGGGGAAGGGTGGCCCAGGACTGGGTGCGTGGGGTCTGTCCTGGGCGGGCGAGCAGGACGTGGAGGGGTGGTGGCCCGGAGAGGGTGACGCGGAGCAGCGTGGCCTGGAGAGGGCGAGCGTGACACGCGGGACGGTGGGCGCCATGCAGCGGGGTGGGTGCCATGCAGCAGGGTGTGATGCAGCGGGGTGGGTGCCATGCAGCAGGGTGCGATGCAGCGGGGTGGGTGCCATGCAGCAGGGCGCCATGCAGCGGGGCAATGCTGCGGGCCGTGGCGAGGGACCCCTCGGGGGATGCTGCGTCCCCCGGTGCAGCAGGCAGCCAGGAGACCCTGATTTGCAGCCAGGGACTCAGTACCTGGCCGCATCCTGCACCCGCAGGCTTGGCTGGCCTGCACCCCCGGGTGCCTGCCTTCACCCTGCACCGGGGTGCGCTCCCAGCCTGGGGCACCCCGGGGTGCCCAGCAATGGGGTCTCCTGGCCGGGCAGCTCCCCGTCTCACCCCAGCCCTCCTCTCTGTGCAGACGATGTCCCTCCGCCGCCAGCGCCCTTCGCGCACCGCATCGTCACCCTGCGGTCCGCCAACGTCAGTTCCCAGTTCAATCTCAGCTCCAAGGACATCCTGGGAGGGTAAGGAGGGGGCCCGGGAGGGCGCAGGACGCCTGGCTTTCCCCCAGCACTGCCCCGAGCTGCCGTCCAGCCTCGGGCAATGGTCCTGGGTGGATGGGACTTTTCTGGCCATGATGGGTTGGTGCCTCGGGCAGGATGGGTGCAGAGGGGAGCGTGGGGCAGCACCCCGGAGCAGTGTGGGGTGCCCAGCAGCCTGGGCGGCTGATGGCGTTGGCATCTCTCCCTCCCCAGGGGCAAGTTCGGCGAAGTCCACACGTGCACGGAGAAGCAGACGGGGCTCAAGTTGGCGGCCAAAGTGATCCGGAAGCAGGGCGCCAAGGACAAGGTCTGACCGATGCCGGGGCAGGGGCTCCTCCTGGCCACAGTGCCACCAGCAAGTGGCACGGCCAGGGTGGCGGGTGGCCGTGTCGTGCCCGGTGTCCCCCCGGTGCTGTGACGCAGCCTGTCCCCGCGCCGGTGGCTGGGTCAGGGCTGACACCCTGCACCGCTGCGGGGCTCGTTCTGCAGGAGATGGTGCTGCTGGAGATCGATGTGATGAACCAGCTGAACCACCGCAACCTCATCCAGCTCTACGACGCCATCGAGACGCCCCGGGAGATCATCCTTTTCATGGAGTTGTGAGTGCCGGGCTAGTGCCGCGTGAGGCCTGATGCCTGGGTGAGGGGCACCATCACGGGGGACGCAGGGGGTGCTGCGGCGATAGAGCAGATGTGCCGGCCCCTCGCCAAGCGGAAGGGGTTGGTGCCAGGGAATGGCCCTCGCCTCGCCCATCCCCTCTCGGGCACCTCCTCATCTCACGCTGGGCTCGGAGGCAGCCTCGGGCTCTCCTGGCCGGGACAGCGTTGTGGCTGCGTTGAGAGTGGAGGTGACCCAAGTCCTTCCTACACAGCTCCTTTTCCCCCTGCCCGCTTGCTCCAGGGAGGCTGGGGCTGCGCTGGGGCTGTTCTGCTCTACAAACCCCCAGGGAGCTGGGGTGTTTTGGGGCAACCTCCCCTGCCCTGCGCCTGCCTGGAGGGGGGGTCTAATCCCAGCACACGCATCCCACCGTGGCTCTGCTCAGCCTCTGCACCAGCGTCTCCATGGCGGGGCTGGGCTGGGGGTCCCCGGGGCAGGCAGGCGCCTCTGCAGGAGGGTGGCATGGGGCAGGGAGCCCCAGGTGACCCCGTGGACCGTCCCCGCACAGCGTGGAGGGTGGCGAGCTCTTTGAGCGGATCATCGACGACGACTACCACCTGACGGAGGTGGACTGCATGGTGTTCGTCCGGCAGATCTGCGAGGGCATCCGCTTCATGCACCACATGCGTGTCCTCCACCTCGACCTCAAGGTGCGGGGCCGGGGATGGCGGTGGCCGGGGTGCGGGGGGCAGCGGGTGTTCGCAGCCACCGAAGCGGGGAGCGCTGCGTGCTGGCCCGAGCCCTGCCGTGCTCGCACGGGCAGCGTGTCCCCGACACCGGCCAGCCGTGGGAGGGATGCCTGCAAGTCAGTATCACGCTGGCACGGGTCAGCCGCAGAACTCGTGGGCTGCCAGCCCCGTGCGCAGGGGACGTCCCCGCGTGGCAGTGGGGCAATGGTCTCCCTGTCCCCACAGCCTGAGAACATCCTCTGTGTCGCTGCCACTGGGCACATGGTGAAGATCATCGACTTCGGGCTGGCTCGAAGGTGCCGTCCTCCCCCCTCGGCTCCATCCCTCCTCCCTGTCCCCCTCCCAGCCTCTGGCCCTGCGCGCCCTCGGGGTGCTGGGAGCCCCAGACCCGCTCTGGGCCATGTCTTTGGCCCCGGCTCTCCCTGGCTGGCACGGGAGGGCTGGGGAGGGCAGCGCCTGCTGGGAGGGGGACAGTGGTTTCGGGGAGCAGTCTGTCCCCCTCCTGCTGACTTGCCCTCCCCCCGGCTGCAGGTACAACCCCCGGGAGAAGCTGAAGGTGAACTTCGGCACCCCGGAATTCCTCTCTCCTGAGGTGGTCAACTACGAGCAGGTCTCCTACTCCACGGACATGTGGAGCATGGGCGTCATCACCTACATGCTGTACGTCAGGGCTGCGCGGCGGCGCTGCCAGCGCCGTGCCGGGGCAGACCCCCCCGGGCACCGAGCCGTCCCCAAGCCGTACACGTGCCCCAGGCACCCAGCTGCTTGGTGGGCTGGTGGAGGGTGCTGGACGGGGAGATGGGCAGGCAGGGATGGGGCCGGGGAGCGCCTGTGCCCACGCGTGCAGGCAGGAACCAGCTCAGGCCTGCTGCAGGCAGGAGCGCAGCACGGTCCCAGCAGCCGCACGCTGCCTGCCTTCTCGGGGCTGCCCTGCCTCGCTCCCCAGGGCAGCCCCAGCCAGACTGGCTCTGTTCGGGGGGGTTTTGGAGGTGTCACAGCCTGAGGACACCCATCTCCTCACCCCCTGCACCCCCAGGCTCAGCGGCCTCTCCCCCTTCTTGGGTGACAACGACACCGAGACGCTCAACAACGTCCTGGCTGCCAACTGGTACTTCGACGAGGAGACCTTCGAGAGCGTCTCCGACGAGGCCAAGGACTTCGTCTCAAACCTCATCATCAAGGAGAAGAGGTGCGAGGCCGGCAGCGGCCGTGGGTGTCCTGGGGTGGGCATCCCGAGAGCTGTGTGCCCAGACCCTGGGTACCACGCGCTGCCCTCTGCACCGGGACCGGCAGCGTCCCCTGATATCCTGCACCGAATGAGCCTCGCGGGGCCCTGCCCTGGCTGCTGGCCCTCCCCGGCAGAGCCCCGTGTCCTTCCAGGGTGTCCTGCCCCAAGCAGGACGTGCTGGACCACTCGGGGTCCTGCCCAGCCCCACCGTTCCTGGGCACATCCCTCCGGCTGGTTCCTCCCCTGCAGGTCCCTGGGGTCTTGGGGCTCTTGGGTGGCTGGAGAAGGGGGTGGCCGGGGCAGAGGGGCTTGAGCAGGGCTGACCCGGGCTCCTCTCGCCCCCAGCGCCCGGATGAGCGCTGGCCAGTGCCTGCAGCATCCCTGGCTCAACAACCTGGCAGAAAAGGCCAAGCGCTGCAACCGCCGGCTCAAGTCCCAGGTGCTGCTCAAGAAATACGTCATGCGGCGGCGCTGGAAGGTGCGGGGCCGGCATGGGGAGGAGGGTCAATGCCGTCTGGGGGAGCTGGTGCGGGGCTGGTGGCCTCTGCCTGTCCTGGCAGATGGCATCTGGGACATGGAGGACGGCTCTGTCTCGCTGTTCTGCTGGTAGCCGGGACACAAGGGCTGGGGTCCCCTGAGGAAGGGCTCTCCAGCACCAGGGTCCTGGTGTGGGTGCCCCCAAGGCGGGACCCTCATCAAGCATAGCTGCCTTCATGGTGGTCTCCCCTGAGCCCATCCCAAGAGCACCTTTTAGGGGCAGGAGTGGTGTCGGGACAGCGTAGGGGATGAGCCCCAGCAACAGCCCTGCCCCTCGCCCTGCCCTGCGCTCCCCTCCCACGCAGCCCGGCTGAGCGGGTGCCCGGTGGCTGCCCCCTCCCCAGCCCCAGGAGCGGGGTCTGGCTCAGCCTCCGGAGCCGCAGCCCTCGCAGTAAGATGAGCACCTCTCCTCTTCCCCTTTACAGAAAAACTTCATCGGGGTGTGTGCCGCCAACCGCTTCAAGAAGATCACCAGCTCGGGGTCGCTGACGGCGCTGGGCGTCTGAGCCGGGGCGAGCCTGAGCCACGTGTCCATCGAGGCCAGAGAGAAACCGCTTGAGAGGGTCCTACATCAGTCTTGCTTCTGGACGGCAGCCGGACCTTGCTGTGGTTGGCCCCTGCCCGCTTCCCACCGCAGGGGCCAGGGGCTGGAGCCGCGCAGCCCTCTCCCTGCCTGTGCTGCTGCCCGGCGGCTGCTCTGGACCCTGCGCCGCTGCGGAGCGCGCTGCGCCCCTGCTCCGTGCCCCACGCCACCGCCACTGCGGTGCTGCTCTGCTGCGTCCCCTGGGGCTGCGCCCTGCCTTGGCACCCAGCGGCTGCGGGACTGCTCGGGGACCAGAACCCCGCCGGGCTCCTCGCCTGCACCCGCTGCTGCGGAGCCGCTCTGCCGAGCTCGTCCCACCCTGGGTGGCATTGCTGCACCGGGGACCCGCTGCTGGGGATGCCGGCAGCGCCCTCCCGGGGCTCCAGCTCCCCCCATCCCCATCGAGCCATGCTCCCATCTGGATTTCCTCGGACTGCGAGGCCGCTCCTGAGCGGTGGTTTCCGATCTCATCCCTGCCCCGGCTGCGCCATGCCTGACCCCCAGCATCTCCGCTCCCCTCGTGCCTCCTTCCCGTGGCCGCAGAGGAGAAAGGCCAGCGCAGCGTGAGCCCCGCTGCCCGGGCCGCCCCGCGCTTGCCGCTGCCTTGGACCCAAGGACTTGCGCGCTCTGCCTGTAAATGCCGCAGCCTTGCCCTGCCTTCGCTGCCGCTGGACCCCGAGCTGCCCGCTCTCCCTTCCCAGCACTGTGGCTCGGGGTGGGGATGCTGGAGGGCAGGCGTGGACCCCCAACCCTGGCGCTTTGGCACTGGCGCCGGGGTCGAAGCACCTCCTCCTTGGCTGGCCGGGCGCGCGGGAGCGGAGCTGGCCCCGAGCTTCTGCTCGCACAGGAAGGGAGGAAGCGGCGAGCACTCTTCCAGCAGCATCCCCAGCTGGGAGCCGGCGAGGGAAGAAGGAGGCTTTGTGTTCCTCCTGCCCTCCCTGCCCTTCGGCTCTGCCAGCGGGGGAAAAACACAACCTCTGCTGCACCCGTCCCCGCCAGATCAAGATGAGCGAGGCGTCCTAATGTAGAGCAGCTGGGCCGCGCTCCCCCGCGCCCGTGAGCATCGCTCCAGCCCCGACCACCAACACACAGGAACTGCCGGTCAGCGGCTACGTCCGCCAGCTCCCCCCACCCCGTGCGGGGGCTCTGCGGCAGGCGGGTGCTGCCCCCGCTCCTCCGCCTCGCCCTGACCCCCTCCCCTCCGCCTGCGCCCCTCGGGGCTGCCTGGTGCTGCCGAAGGGTGGGCATCCCCGGGCTTTGCAGCTTCCAGCCTTGCCCCTGGGGGAGGGCATGGGGGGCTGGCAGGGGGTCCTGGGCTGCCTCTGCTTTGGCTTTTGCCGTGGCCGAGCCCCCCCCCAGGCCAGGGCCGTGTGTTTGCTCTGGGGCTGCCTGTGCCCTCTGCGCCTGCTGGAAGAACCCTGGGGAGAGATGGGGGGAGGCACCGGCCCCATTGGCCGCAGCAGGTGAAGGGGCTTTGGGCTCATCCCCACCGGGCAGGGCCCACGGCTCGTGGGGCCCTGACCAATGCCGGAGCCCTGCCCGGCTCTCGCCTTCTTGTAAATAAATGTACAGGTCTGCCCGCAGCCCCTGCCTGCCCTGCTTCCCCGGGACTCTGGGTAGCTGCCCCCGGCCCCCTCCCTGGGCCGCTGCTCCTGCCTGCGTGGGCTGTGCAGCCGCAGTCCGAGGGCTGCAGATAAGCGAGGAGGGGCCGGGAAGCGGTGCCTCATCCCCAGGGTGGAGGGGACAGAGAGGGGCCCCGGCTGTGCGGGGGACGGGGACCACCTGGGGCATCCCAGGCAGGGCTGTGCAGCCCGCGGTGCCGAGGGGTTCTGGTCTCTGCAGCAACCGGCTCTGAGCACCCCAGGGTGCTGGGGGGAAAAGGGGATGGATGGGTGGGGGATGGATGGATGGATGGATGGATGGATGGATGGATGGATGGTCAGAGGTGTCCTCATGGCTTCAGCATCTGCCCGAGCGGGGTGGGATGCCCAGGCAAGGGCTGGTGGGGGGGCCGGTGCCCCTCTGCTGGCCCCAAAGCGGTTAAGGCTGCCCGGGCCCAGATGCCGGCTCCGGCCGCGGGCGTCCCTCCCAGCCGCTTCCTGCCGGCAGCCTTTGACCGGTTCCTGTCGGTGACCACCCTGCGGGCCTGGAAGCCAGCGCAGCCCCATCTGGTTTGAGTTACGCTCCGTGGCGGTGACGTCTCCTTCCTGTCTGGCCCCGGGAGTTGCGAGTCACCCCAGCCCCGGAGGGCCACGGGGGCTGCAGGGCCCCGCCGCGGGGTGGCCCACGGGGCTCCCGGCTGGGCCATCGCCCCCGGACGCTCCCGGCGCCGTGAGCTGCTCCAGGGGATCTGTTCCTGGACGCAGTCCTGCATGTGCATGGCTGCGGCATGGGGATGCACGGGCACTGGCACATCCCGGTGCCCCAAGCCCAGGGTGGGGGACCCACACCCCACAGCCCGGTTTGGCTTCTCCAGCCCCCTCTTCTCCCACCCTGGGACCCCACGAGGGCACCCATCATGCCTCCATCAGAGCCAGAGGAGCAGGGCCATGGGGCTGGCACCCATGGGAGCAGCCATGGCCCCATCCCGCACTGCCGGCCAAGAGGCAGGACAGGGCTCGGGAGCCCCCAAAGCCCTGGATGGGCACCGGTCCTGCCGGGGCCGATGGGCATGGGGAGAGGGCTGGTCCTGGTCCTGGTCCAGCACAGGCCACGGCAGCCAGCGCCATCCCTCGTGTGTGGGGTCCTCGTCACCCCAACAGACACACGGCGCAGTCTGGGGCATGCGCACGTGTGTCCGCAGCATCCGTCCCTGGAGCCTTGAGCACTCGCGCAGAGCAGCACCCTTTCCCCGTCCCTGCCTGCACCCCGTCCCTGTGGCACCCGCCCTGCCTGCACAGGCAAGGGGCCCTGCAGGCAGCGCAGGGAGGGAAGGGGAGCGGGCAAACCTCCTGCACCGGCACCCGGCAGCGCTGCCGGCAGTGGCAGCAGGTTCGCCCCATGACCAGGTACGGCCCAGGCCACGGCCACGGCACAACCCATGCTGGGAGCGGGCGAGCGGGCCGGGGGCCAGGCCACCCACCGCGAGCCGGGGAGGAGGCAGGGCAGGGAGAGCAGCGGGCCCGCGGCCGGGAGCCAGGGCGGGCGTGGAGAAGGGGAGCACCGGGAGCCATGGCCCTGGTCTGCGTGCCCGGGGCAGCGCAGGCGGGTGGGCTCTGCGGGACGGGGGTCCCCATCCCTGGGGGGACAGAAGGATGTGCCACGCGATGCCACGCTGCTCCCAGCGCAGGGACCCCAGCCCGGGCACTGCGTGGGGCCGGGGCCACGCATTCCCAGGCGGCTGCGGGAGCCGGGGCGGGCGATGGGCCCGGCCGCGCTGCGTGGGAACCAGACGGCCCCTGGGCACGGCTGCGGCGCTCGCTTCCTCCCGCGCCCCCGGGGACCGTGCGAAGGAGGGGGCTGAGGTCAGCCGCGCTCGCTGCCGGCCGCTCTGGAGACGCCAGCATGATGTAGGCGCTCAAATATTGTTTTCCACTGGGGAGGGGAAAAAAAAAAAGGGAGAAAAGAGAGGCCCAGGGCTGAGCGGCCGTCCCCGATGACGAAGGGCGGCCCTCCCCTGCCCTGCCCGGGGCTGGGACACGGCCATGGCCCGGCAGCGGCTGTCTGGGGCTGATAATGGGGCCGACGTGGCCGTGGGGCTCCTGGTCCCCAAGTGACGCCAGTGCCATCCCTCATTGCCAGCGTGGCCCCCACAGAGACCCCCGGGACTGGCCAAGCTGGGGTCCTGCTGGCCTAGGGGGGCCGGGGGACTCTGCCACAAACCCGCTCCCCACAGCAGCGTGGAGAGCCCCCGCCAGCCCGGCGTCCTCCCCCCGTGCCCGCCCTGGGGCTGGCTGTGCCGTGGGGTCCGGCATTGCTGCTCCTGGGGTCCCCCCTCTCCCAGCCCGGGGTGGGCTGGATGGGGGCACGGGCACAGCCCCCCGCTTTGCCGGCATCGCCCCGGCCCCACGCCAGCACTGCGGAGGCGCTGGCCCAGGTGTCCTGGTGGTGCGTGGGAAGGGGCTGATGGCCAGGTCCCATCCTGGGGCTGTGTGGGGACCCCTGCCCGCCCCGGTGCTCCCCAGCCCGGCCGGCTGGGGCAGGCCCCCGTGCCCAGCCCAGTGCCAGCAGCGGTGACTCAGCCGGTGCCTCCTCACCAGCAGCCGCCCGGCGTGATTCAGGTCGGAGGAATCCACTTTCCCCGGCCGTTCCCACCGCAGCCGCAGCCCCTGGCGCAGCCTGGCTCTGGGGGGTGCCCTGGCCTCGGGGTGTCCGCAGGGACCTGGTGGGACCCCGGCCAGGCACTGGCACAGCCCCGAGCAGGGACAGAGATGGGGGGGAGCCCTGTCCGCCCCCAGAGCAGAGCCCCCCGCACCGTGCCACCACCCCCTGCTCCTCCCCGGCATCTCTGGGGCCGTGCGGGTGCGTGAGTGGGGCCACGCGCCGAGGCTGGCGCTGGCTGTGCCATGTGTGGCAGCCGCGGCGAAGCCGGGCACTTTGAGCGGTCCCAGGCGCAGCCAGGCGGCAGCAGGGCTCCGGGGACAAGGTTCCCTCCTGTTACCCCGGGACGGGGCTGCGGGGGCTCCTGGCCCCGTGCTGCAGCAGGACCCCAGCATCTCCCAGGGACACAGGACCTGGACGCGGGTGCCCCATCCCCCGTGGCCTCACCGTCCAGCCGGTGATCGCCGATGGCGGGGATGAGGGCTGCGCCGGGTGGCCTTGGGGGCGCGTGTCCCCCAGCCAGCACCCGGGCTGGGGCAGAGGGTCCCCCGCTCGCCCCTGCCCGCTGCCCACCCAGAGCGGGGCGCAGAGACCACAGAGGCAGCGTTGGGGAATGTGCTTTATTCAGTGCCGGGGCCGGGGGTGTCCGGGGGTGGGCCAGTCCCTCACTCGAAGAAGAACATGCCGGGTGTCCGGTAGAGGCAGGGGGGCAGCCCCAGGGGGTAGCCATTGCCCCCCTGCAGCGGGATCGCACCCCCCGGCCCCCACGGCTCCTTCTGCTCGCCTGCCCGCGGCCCCGCGGCCCCGAAGGGTGGCTGGCGGGGGGCGGCGG
>VYZW01049979.1:382-16262 GCA_013401315.1 Balaeniceps rex
TCCAAAATGTTTGGCACCAAAGCACTTTTTTAAGAAAGCAAGCATTTCTTCCACTCTGTATTTCAGTTGAAAACCAGCATTTTCTTTTGGCTGCATAGGAGACATCCTGTCCATGACTTTTGGTATATTCTTCATATGGTGTTCCAGATTATTTGATATTGCGTATAAATGCTATTGCACAACCATCCCATTTTGTGGATGTTCCCATGTTAGAGAGCAGTGGGTGTATTCAGAGACTTCCTCAACTTAAATGATCTCCTTGTTAATTATTTGAGGAATTATGACAGAGTGCTTGGGGCTGGAATGCCCTGATAGAAAGTCTGCTGAAGGAAAAATGGAAAGCATTCCAGATACTGGTGAAATTGAGATTTGTCTCTTCCACTGCCATGCTATCTTGTGCACAGTAGTGAAAGAAAGATTGGGGATGTTAGTATGAGTAGTAGTCTTTTATTGCTTTAACAAAGTAAATCTATTCACTTCAATGGTTTGCTGGAGGTTATATACTTACTCAGATCATGTAGAAACTCAGTGCCCAGTTCTACAAACATGAGAGTGAATGCTATTAATTTGTGTGAGCAAAGTTAGCAAAATGTTCAAGGCATTACGGTATATACCTTTTGGACAGCTACTTTAAAGAGGGATGGGATCACATGAATCCTAGAATGAGATTTGGTAAGTGTTTTTAAGCACACTCCAAGGATGAAAATCAGTCTTCTGGATAAGAACCTAAGGCTCTCAAAGAAACTTAGGGTTAGTTTTGAACATGATTGGAATTATGATTGCTAGAAAGAAACAAATATGTTCGTCTTCTAATTTGCAAAGAAACATGAAAGTGAACAGAGGCAGAGATGTTTATTACAATGCAGATGAAATTAGTTCCTACAGACTTGATATTGATTTGCATTTGGTCTCTAAAGAATAACTGAAACTTTTCAGTGAAATCAAAGAGTCGGATGTCTCTTTGCTATGCACAACAAGTTCAGTCTTTGAATCAGGAGAAGGAAAGTCACATACAAATACATAGGTATTGTAAGCAATTTATGCTCTATTCAGTGCCTCCCACAGAAAGCCTGCTAGGTGGAACATGGACATTATTTTTAAATAGTGTAAGTGTAAATACTATTATGAGTTTTAAAGGATATAGTCATTCTGAGAATTATCTTGCTAGGAAAGATTGCACTAGTGAACTAGCAGATCTTTGCGGGTAAACATTTTATGAAGCCTTCTGAATAGTGTTTTTCCCATATGCATCCCCATACTTACTACCAGATGGCATAAAAATGGCATCACATGTTGATCTCTCTCTTTTTCTCTTTTGCTCCCACTGACACTCATTTTGATGAATGGAGGGTCACAGCCAAAACGACAAACTGTGACAAATGCCTGGGGCCCAGATGAGGAAACAAGACTCTTTTGAGGTCCCAACTTGACCATTTTAATGATGGTGGGAAGGGACAGGAACTAGGCCTGATCAGATGGGATCTGCAGCTGGCTTTCACCACCTTTCTGACCTGGAACAGACAGGCATTTGGCCTGGATGGGACCTTTAGCTTGGCTCTTTCTGTGTCTCCGTGCTCTGAGGCTGCAATACGCCCTGTGTTGGGTGCTGGCACTCCCAGACTGGCCGTTCCAGTCTTGATCATCCATCATGACCAGACTGGGTACAGATTTCCTGGAGGACTTCACACAACATTAATTCAATTCCATTATTTTCAAAAAGAACATCTCTGTTCAGACGACCGTGAATCATGCTGGTGAAAAGATTTTTTAGAGGATGGGCAACAGGTTACAGAAAATGGCCCAAAAGGCCAAAATGAAGGAAATCTTAAACTCTGCAGTTTTTCCAGGTGAAGATTTTCTTTGTAGCTGTTGAAGATGTATTTAGCATCTCTTCCTCAATTTGTCTGTCTTGGAACTGAGAACAACGTTTCTCCTAGCGTGGTTCACAGGGAGATACAGGATCTTTGCATTTAAGTGATCTGTCCTTACACTGCCAGATAATGTCACAAAGTCAATAGCAGGGAGTTGCAAATTGCCCTTTCCTGTCCAGCATATAGTAAGCCCTGCTTGTATCTCAAATCTAGGGGTCTCTGTGAAGAGTAATGCTCCTGTGTGCTAGCGCAAACACTACTTGCTGGATAAATAAGAGCTTTCTCTCTCACAGCTATATTGTTGTGGCTTGTAACTCTTGCACAAAGGTCTTAAAGCAGAAGGTTTCTCTCCTTTGCCCAAAATAAGCAGATTCAGCTTTTTGGATTACAGATGAGATGATTGCTTCACAACCTAACAGCCACAGCAAACAAAATACGATGACATGAAATTCAACAAAGCTTTTTGATGAACAGACATCAGCAAGTAACTGTAGATCTGTGAACATGAGTTTTTAATCCTGCTATTTAAAGTTCTTGGACTCCTTTATTTATAGTAATTTCTATGTCTTGTCACTGTGGCATCTGAGTGGCTCACAAGACTCCCATGAGCAAAGCAAAGAATTACCCCAGTTGCGGGGGGGAAGGAGCAGAGGAGGCTGAGAGAAGTGGCAGTCACGCAGAGCATTTGCAGAACAGCCAAGATCACAATCCATCCTTCCTCCCCTTTATGAATTCCCCATCCTTCCTTCCTTTTACTAGACTGTTGGCCAAATAAATATGTGCCTTCTATCCAAAGGTCTTTCTCCTGGTTTTATCATCATGATCGAGCTAATTGGGAGCAGGAGGGTAAATGAGGCATAGCTGATGTGCATGGCATGATGCCCAGCTGACGCTACTATTAAGCTGATGCCGGAAAAGTTAGGAAACCATAGCCTGGCACTGAATAATAGGCCTATTGCAACTCAAGTGTGGGGCAGAGGGAGATTTTCCTGCAGCTGGCACCTTGTCTACAAGTGGTGTACAAGAGAAAGTAATGAATGACTTGACTCTTTATGTTTCCTACGTTCATTTTATCGCAGTTCATCAGGCACCCATGAGTCTGACTGATGACTCTATATAAAAAACAACAATCATTTCCCTTAAGAGAAATGAGTGACAGATGAAGAATAAACTGCAATTATAATCTCCGTTTTCATGGGTTAGGTTGGCAATTTAACAAACTGTGCTCATTAGCTGATTTAAGTTCCAATTCCCTGTTTTTATATCTGATGTGTATATCTTTAAGTTAAACATTGCTTGCGATGCAGGATAACATCTAACAGCTGACATCATAAATAAGGAATACTGGAAATAAACTAAACTTTCATTTCAAAATGAGTTTGCTCCATCAAGATAAGGTACCTGGCACCTCGCTCAGCACTTTTTCCATTAAAAGCCCATGTATGCCCAAAGGGGAGCATCTGTTAAGATCACTGCTGCCACACGGAAGCCTTTTCCCATATGTACTCCATACAAAATGAAATGAGGACATAAATTTTTTCATCACAAATGAAATGCGTTAAGCAGAAGAGAAAAACAGCTATGTAAAAGCCATACTCTGCCTGGTAAATACAGGTGAAACTTGCCTTTTTCCCCTTTTATAGTCTGATCTTCTCTGAATATGCTATCTGCTCTGAGTACCTGGCTTTGGAGGGACAAGGCTGAGCTTCTTAGATGAGACAGTCAAACCACCAAAGATTTTTATGAAGCTTCAGAGCTATTAGTGGGTATGTTACTGCTTGGTTGGAGATGGTGATGACTTACAGGAAACCTGCGAATAATTAAAGGCTGCGCAGAGTGGTTGCCATTAAAAAGCAATTATTTACCATTGGTTAGCATATTATGGTGAGGCTAATTAAGCAGAGGAACAACTTATTCAGGGTTTTGATGGATTCACCATTGCCGGGAATTTTCTTTAAGGTTGGCTGCTTTTCTAAAAGGTACGTGCACATTCAAACAGGAAATCATAGCCAAAATACCCCTAGCCTCCTTTTGTAAGGGCTTATATTTTAATTAGCACAGCGTTTCATTCTGTTTTTTCCTTCTATGGTGTTAGAAATGTTGTAGGTTTTTGTATACTCATAACAGAAGCTATTGCAACATTTATTTGGGTGGAGCAGCCTCTGGTACAGGGTTATTCTTCAATGCTGATCTGCATGTATCTCTCTCTCTACCTCACCACAAGTAGGTACAGCCAGAAGGGATTGAAGAGTGGAGGCTGAGAACTGACTCATGGCTCCTTTGCTCTACTGTTGGTTGTGTGCCACATCTAAAAAACCTTCTCATTGCAGAGCTATATATAGGGAACTTCCAGATTAGGTACAGAACTGGTTCTTCAAGGTTATTTTCCCTTCATAAGAGCACAGGAGTCATCTTGGGAAGGATGGAGGGGCTGGGGACAGAGACAGGCTTTTGGGAGTCAAAAGAATCATAACCAGGAAAATGCCCCTATGACCCTGCACCGCTCCACTCCAGTGCCTAGCATAGTGATTAATCCATGCTCAGAACTCTAGGAAGAATTATAGCTGCATGGGCACTTCCCACACCATTATATTTTTCTATTCCAGGGTTTTTTTAGGGGTTCCCTGTCCTTCAGTCCCTTCCAGCAGCTGCTGCTGCTGCTGTGGATTTGCAGCTGCTCTTTCTGTGTGGGCTCTGCTGCCATATGGCACCGTAATTCTTCCTTACTCACCACAGCTCTGCCCACTCTCCTAGTATCCATGGCATTATTGAATAGTACATCACTTTGTTCTCTGAAGAGAACGTTATGTGTTTTGGCTATTAATCATGAATCCAGTGTTTTTATTCCGCAGACCTGAAGGCTTAATTAAAGTGATGCCAATTCTTTAGTTCTCAATCATCACTCATTCTCTGCAGTATATGGGAAATTTTCCTCTTTCCATGCATCCTTACCTGGTCTGCAAAGCTCTGATCAGTGGGGAAGAAGACGTCCCAAAATGTGCCAGCTCTAGAAAATACCGTTTTCAACAAAGCATATCTTAGAAAAATAACGCAGATTATTTGTTCAGCTGGGCTGGGAATGTTCACTCAACACGGTGTCCCATGAAATCAAGCATCCATGCTGTAGGTCATCTGGGCTCATCTTTCGCAGTCTATCAGTGCATTTGCTCCTGTTTGAAGCCTGTGATGTCAGGGTGCTGTGGGTAGGCAGGTTGGTTTATCTGTGTCTGTCTGGGCTTTGGAGCTTTTCTCTAGTACCACAGCACCTGGAGCAGAAGTCAGCCAGAGAATGAAAGGAAGGGGAATTTAACTAGATTTTTCCCTCATTCTCCTACTTTTTATGTTACGTTCCCTCTCTATGTTTGTTGCATGTAAGCGAATAGCTATGAGCTCTAATGACCTCCCATTTCTTCTGCAAAGACCCTCAATTAACAACACAGCTGGATCAGGTACAAGGGCACATGCTTTTTCCTGCCAGCCTGAAATATCTGGTATACCAAAGGCTGTGGCAAGCAACACTGTTCTCAACCTGTCATATCCTTATGCTCTTTTCTAAAAGAAAGGAGAAGATACTGTGTAGCTTTAATGCTATCCGTCAGAAAAATGAAACCCATTATTATATTATACAGTATTTCCTGGGCTCATTTGGTCACCTACTGTAAACTACACACTAGGTAGCAACACCTCTATTAAGCCAAGAGCAACCTGCCTGAAGACCATAGGATCGAACAATTAAACTTTTATATCCAGAGTTGCAAGATGTCAGCTGACAGCATCTTTGCTTTCTTCTTTGTTGCAATGTGAAGTGCCTCACACAGAAAACCAGGTTGGCATATGAATAATAAATACTGCTGAGTAACAGCTGGAGTTTCTCAGGGTGCCTGTGTTCCCCTCAGTGAAATGCTTTCCTGTATAATTTACTAGGTGTCTCTCATTAAAGCGGAGATAGTATATACAATTACAGCTAACAAAACGATACCTCTGAAAAAGGGTCACTGCGTTGCCTGGAAACTGTTAGTCTGTCTAAAATCGAGTGCCTGCTATTGCAGACCCGTGCTAATTTGTGCTGCTTTTGAGCAGGAGCGGCTACGGGAACTCAGCCCAAGAGCGAGACACTTGTTTGTCGGCAGGAGGAACCCTGCCGTAGCTGTGGGGGCCTCCTCACCCCACATGCAGAGTCACCTGGACAGGGTAAATGGCATTTGACTGCACACCACAATGCTATGGGGTGGAGGTAAATCCCAAAATCTCTGTGTGTGGGAGCCAAGGGACAGCATACGTGCTCCTGATCCTGTAAAATAGTTCTAGACATAACGTGGCTGTTGTGACTCTGCTCTGAATGCTGTTCCCTTCAACAGGGGCATAGCAGCAGCTTCAGGCTCTGAGCAAGAGGCAGGGGTTTAGCTTGAGGATAACTTTTGTGCATATATTAATACGCTTGTTTCTTCGGTTCAGTGGTGGAGGAGCATTATGGACTTTTTCCTATGATATAATGTCACAATTAGTTGTGAGAGCCACTGAGCCTATTATAAGGGACATTTCATGCAATCATGTTTGCTGAAAAAATTTTCATGCTTGCAAGAACAAGAATATATACCCAATTATTTTCAGAGTGGCAATTTTCTCCATGTGGATTTAATTAGAAAATGAATAAAGAGAAAGTAAGGGTTTTTTTGTTTTGCTTTCTTTTTACAAACTCAAGTTTCAGGAAACGAATTGCGTAAATGTTGCTGCCTTGGTAGCCTTTAAAATGATAATAATAATAACAATAAAATCTTGTTCTCAAAAGGCCAGGAAGGCATTTGATGTAAATAGACTCAGCTCCGTGGAAGCTCATGGATTTTTGCCAGTTGATACCAATTTAGAATCTGTCCTGACCTTTCATTTGGGGATATAAAGTGCCCTGATGGCAACTACAAATTTTGAAAACAGCAGAGTTCTTTTAAGACACATTTTAAAGAATAATTGAACCTTGAAAAGAGGAAGATTCAATGACAGAAAGTCTATGATAAGTGGGTTTTTTCGAGGTGGGGGGGTAACACTGAATCATATTTTCTTGAAGGCCATGACTCTTACTCAGAGTTATATTGAATTGAACCTCAGTATGTGAGAAGAGCTGATTGATTTTGATGGGTTTGCTCACAGATCAAGGTGCTTATTCAATGACAGTTAAGTTGGCAGAATCGGATCTTGTGATAAATACAAATAAAACTTTTTTGTGAAAGACAGATGAAACAGGGTAGCACCTTTCCAGCCTAGCAACCTACCTAACCCTTCAGGCACTGATCTTCCTAGGCATGTCATTGAAGGAACACTTGAAAAAACCTTCTTGAAACTCACGTACACTCGTGTTGAGGAGACAGGTAACTATTTCCCACCCTGAACTGCAACCAGCAGTCGTGTCCTCTTTGCATCATACGCTGCCAGTTAGTGCTCATTCTTGGGAACAGGAAACCCTGAATCCAGGTGTTCTTTATCTGAGGAGGATTTGATTTCATTCAGGCCGTATTGAAGGGTGGCCAGCCCCCAGCCCTGTGGTGTCCTGGATAACAGCATACTTGGCTCCCTTGAAGCTGCACCGTGCAAAGGGCAGTGCAGTTTGCAGAAGGCAAGTGAAGCCAGTGTTCTCCTCTGCATAAAGGGACGGCACCCTTCTGCTTTCAGGCATTCCTCTTCTGCTCCCTCTTACTGGTGGCAGGCACCCAAAGTGGAAGTGTGTCTGTGCCTGATTTACATGCCTAAATTGGGCTCATAGTCTCTGCATTAAAAAGGGGATGGGAATACACTCTGTATCCAAATGCTATATTATCCCTCATACTGCAGTATTTGAGAGGAGTTGTGAATGGGAAAGAGCCTCATGTTGTTCCTCTGTGTGAGCTGCCATCACAGAGCAATGCAGATAGATCTTTGATCTTCCTTCTACCTGCTTTGTTTTTCTTTCCTGCAGTAAAACACTTAATTCTCTCGCTTATTACTTCTGCCTCTGCCTTCACCTGGGAATTTCTGCCCATATCTTATCTCCTTCTTAATATAACACTTCTTGTTT
Organism: Balaeniceps rex; assembly: GCA_013401315.1. Taxonomy (NCBI): domain Eukaryota; kingdom Metazoa; phylum Chordata; class Aves; order Pelecaniformes; family Balaenicipitidae; genus Balaeniceps; species Balaeniceps rex. The sequence goes on from VYZW01049979.1 coordinate 8,300, forward strand.
GTCCCACTCTGCCAGAGCAACTGAGGACTGCAGCCCTCAAGAGCTGTTTTTGTAGCCCTGTCTTGGATACCTTGGCTGTTCATGGGGTAACACTTGCCTGATAACCCAGCTCTGTGCTTTGCAAGTTGATTTGACAATAATAGCCAGAGCTACTGCAAAGTTTCTCCCATGGATGCATACTTCCATGTCTGTTTGATGTCTCTTCACTTACCAGTAGTCATGCTGAGGCTATGCAGCTGGAGTGGGGTAGTCATCAGTAAGTCTTATTTTGCTAATCATTCTCATGTCACACAGAGTAAGGAGGCGAGAACACCTCTGGTTCAGGTCTAGTGATCAACTATTTTCTGATTGCTGGCATGGCATATGAGTTATCAAGGATGGACAGTGTCTAAACCAAATAATGGAATGCACAAATTACCTTCTTCTTAATTCTCAAGCTATAAATGCAAAACCTGCAAAGCTGTGTTTGATGGGAGAAGCAAAAGAAAAACAATAGGATATATTATGGAAAAAGTCTGTTGTAACAGCTATGACATGAATTGCAGAATGGGTAATTTCAGGATCAATTAGAATATTCTGTATTTTGAGTGATAAATGGCTGAATAATAACTGTATGTGGTTTGGAGTTACAAGTGAATTGAAAGCTCCAGAGTTTGGTGTCAAAGAGATGTGTTTTCAATAAGACTGGGATGAGGTTGAATATAGAGAAACCAAGTAAGGCAAGTTGTTGACGGATATTTAAAGGGGAATAAATCTTATAGTACCTACGTAGATGGACTACAACAAATGAGCAGCATTAGCTGGAGAAACATACATTGGAACATAAAGGGGCTGCATTACTCTACCAGTAGATAGTGCATTACCTTATCTGAATATTTAAGTATAGGAAATAATGTGGTACATTAAATAAAAAAAAAATCACTGTAGTGAAACTAAGGTGTTGGAATAGAGCAGCGTATTTATTACAAACTAAGCAAGATAGAGTTAAAGAAATAAAAAATACAAGGAACAAAGAATTAGTGTAGTGCTTCATAAGCAAGCATTGATTTAACTGGCTCCATCTTAACTCTGCTCCAGAATTAAAAAAAAAAGAAAAGAAAAAGAATCAGGTCTTTGCATATGTAGACATGAATGTAATTTAACAAAACAGGCTGAATCATGAATTTAATTACACAGCAAGTGCAAGTAAAGTGGTTGTAATGCTGTTATGGAAATGTGACAGTGATAAACTTATTCACATTACACTCTGTTGCTAATTCAATTTCCATGCACAAGCCCAAAATGCTAGGTTTAGTTCTGTCACTACAGATATAACAAAACCAGTATAAAGGAAGACATGTTTTGTAGCTCTTTCAATAGTTGGGTATTAGAAAGCTATGTTTTCCTTCCTAATAAATGTTATACTTACAATTAAACAAACAAAAGCACAGTTTTATAGCCAATCTTTATGTCCATGAGTGATAAATACTGCATTAAAAAAATTGAAGCATCCACAGTAAAATTGTACATGAAAACTCATGCTGAAAATGAGAGAGGAATAAATCTGAAGAAAATCTTAGTGACATCTAGGAAATCTATGGGAAAAGAAAATTCTCTGCCTGCCTGACTCCTCTGCTTCTCATCATTATCACTGGAGTATTACTACACCTGCACTTCACAGCCACAATCATATTACTAATTAAAATGTTAACAACTTCTTAAAATGAGTCTATGTATTTGCTCTTCAATTCTGTGCACTACATGAACTGCAATCCCTGTCTCTGCCAATCTTGGATTTTTGTTACAGGGTGGTGAAAGCTCTGGAAAATGTCTATGCTGTAATGATCTAATTAGTTTTAGAATGGACAGTTTAGAGATCTGCCCAGATGACATGAAATTTCATAAGAATACTCAACTTTTGCGAACAGTTAACAATTTTAAGCTCATTTCACTTCTTTTTTTTCTAAGTTTCAAAGCTGAGGGTAGGGGTCAACAGTTGGATGTACACAACCAAGCAAGCTTCTGCTGGGAAGGGGAGAGCAGTGCGTCACTGTTCCCTGGTATGTAAGCCACGTGCTCGTTTTTATCCACTGTTGGTATGTGAGGTAAGTGTGGAAGAAAGGACTGCAGACTAACTACGTACATATGGGAAGGAGCTGATGTTGGTAAGCCCTTTCCCTAGGATAACTTGTCTAATGGTATGCTGGTCGTACCATTACATCCATCACAGAAACCCATCCACAGTCTTGATGTTGGAGAGGTTGTAGAAACAATACCATCATAAAGTTGTTGTTGATGACTTGACTTGCCAGTTTCCTTTATCGACTTTTGATTTGTGTTCAAAAGGATTTACAGTTGGCTAAACAAAAGCTCTGTTCCTTGGCAATGATGTGTGTACTGTTCATGGATAGGTCTCTGTGAGGAAAAGATGTACATACTTCTGATGCCAATATAAAGCTTCTGACACTATAGTAGCAACAGAAGTATTATGCCAAGTATAATGTATAATCTGGTTTACAAGAAGAAGAAACAAATTTAAAATATTTCATTAGAACTTGAACTTCTCAATATCATAGCCTAAACCACCTAGTAATTTACCCAATGGGAGAGCAATAAATGGCCAAGTTCTGCACCAGAAGAAGCCATTTTTGACAAAAGAAAACATTTGGGCTTTGATTTTTGTTTGACATTTGGCAATAGAAACCGTTCTGTGGAAGGAAATGTGACAGAAGTGGTATATTGAAAGTAATTTTTAGAGAAGCCCTGGTAATGCCAAAGTGTAGTCATCTGTGGCCTGCAGGTCTGTTGTACGCGTCTCTCAGAGGGGCCGCCTGTGAGTGTGCTCATTCTCCAGGGGACCAAGCAATCACCAAGGCTGCAGTCTCTTCCAGCTGTTTGGAGACTGAAGATTGTGCCTGGACACATGGGGTCCAGGGTCCTCAGAGCTTGAGACAGCCTCACCTCACCAAACGACCTGCAACTTGGCTCTCAGAGGGATCCCAGGGACACATTACCACACATAGGTGACTTTCTGTAGTAGTTTGTTAATCGCCATCATGTTGCTGAGGGTGGTGGTGCAGGATTTCTGTCATTTTCTATGTAGTCTCCAGCCTGACTGGCCGAAGTGGCCTTCTAGAAACAAAATTTTGGGGACCCCGTCCTTTGTCAATGTTGGCTCTAAAAGAAAACAGGGAGACAGCAACACGAGAAGAGAATTTGCCCAGTGATCATGTCAAACAGTTTATTATTTTCGTAATTCTTTCAAAAGGACAGCACTGGCGTCATCACATGTCCCAGCCTGTGAAATGAGGAGGATCACTGTTATATACTTCTGGCTCTAACTGCTGATGCCTTTGTGTCTTTCTGACCTAGCTCCTTTTTAGTTTACAATTCTCCTTCTTCCTCATGTCTGTCTTGACAGACGTGTTGTCCCAGGCCTTACCCCAACTATGCACTCAAATGATGATTGATCTGGCTACCCTGATAATGAAAGCTATTCCTGCTACTTTCCCTGAAACCAATGTAGAAGGAGTTGTTGGTCACCATTACTCTCAGCCTTGGAAGGCTGTGTTCCAGAGCAAAGGGACTGATAACACAAGTCAGTGAGTGCTCCCACTGATTTACAAAAATGCCTAAAACATTAGACCTAGAAGAAAATTCTTGGGGTGCCAATCACATTTTTGAAAGTTTTCTTTGTATCTTCATTATGTGTTGCACTGCCCCAATAGGATATAAAGAGCGTGGTGAATATTTGGTGGTTTCATTTCAAGTAGGTGCTTGGAAGTCTAGACATAAAATATCTGCTGTTGCTGAGAATAGAAAAGAAGGCTGGCAGAGATATTTCCTATGAGCACTGCCAGAAAAAAACAGGATTTTACACAGGTAGAATAAGGTAAGGTTTCCTCTGCAGAGGGTGTCTCCTGTTCATCTTTGAGAAGATGTTATTCGTGAGGCTTCTGAAATTACATGGCCAAAAATGTTCTTTTTTTACTACCCATCTTAAATTTCTCTTCTAGCTTTACAATGAAAATGTGCTTTCCTATCTTTTTATTGTGACTTAGTTATATCAGAACTTCTGAATTTTGCTGAGAGGGTTTTAACTGTTTTAAATAGTTTTACAATATAAGAGTCATTCTTCTGGGTAAAACAGGGATATATTTCTGTCTGGAAAAAAGAATTTTTCAGTCTAACAACAGGAAAATACCAGGCAGGGAAGGACATTATCACCTAACCAACCAGTAAGCAATAAGATCATGATTTTGGGCACACCCTCATGAAAGCTGACATCAAGATTAGCCTTTGGCTAAGGCAGGAATAAATGTAGTCCAGAGTTACTATCCTTTGAAAAGGAAAGAAAATGTAAACTGAAGCCCTGTGTGCCTGCTCCATTTCAGGAGTCATCCAAAAAGACAAGAAATAAGCACTGTGGCCTGAAAAATTTTACTTTTTTTCCATTCCTTCAAAGCAAATGACTAAAGAAAGCACCAAAATACTTTACTGCCCCTCTTTTTTTGTGCACACATTCACTTTAGAAAATTTGTGTTGTTTATAGGTGGAACAGAATATATGAAACAGCATATAAGTATTTATTTCGATTCCTGCAGCCATTCAGTTTCTCTTTGGATCAATTAGGCTGCTATATACTCACCACCTTAGCATGTGCACTGCTCAGCCAGTTACATGTTTCCAATAAAATCTGTGGGTTTTTTTTCTGCTTCTCAATACAGAAGAAACTCAAAATGGACTTAAGGAAGCACTAGGAAAAAAGACTTTTTAATATACACCTTACCTCACAGCTCATGTAAAGGAAGTTAAATAAATAGAAATGAAGTGGAGATCAGTTTTTCTTCAAACTAGAGTTTTGAAAACATAATTTTAAATATTTAAAATGGAATACCTAAGGAATTTGTTAATCAAGCCTAATCTGTGTGTATAAAATTCATCAGTTAAATGTGCACTTCATCATTCTGCCCTGGTTAAAGGAGAGCTGCAGCCAGAGACAAAGATCAGAAATATGTGTGCTGATGGACTAATATAAATAAAACAAAAATAGGTTCTTCATCTAACTTATTTGAGTTTTTAAAAAGGGTGAATGTTAGTCATGGCTGTTTCAGGATTCACTTTAATACATATTTGATGAGATTTGAAAGAACTCAGACTTAGAAATTCACTTTTATTTAGGCTTTTCTAAATACTAACGTGGAATCAACCTTGGATTTAAAGGAATATTAGCTCTCTCCTCACATATTCTGTCTAGTCTTGTGAGAGCTGCCCATTGTACCCAAATACAACAGTTTCTTTAGCAGTGCTGAATCTTAGACACTAAAGACAGCCTCTCCTCAATGGGGGTTACTACAAGGGGAAAAAGAAATTTTCAGTGCGTCAGAGAAGGGACAATCTAATCCTCTTTGCTGGTACATCTGCTCTGGCAGTTTTGCTCTACAAATCAAAAGGCATCCTATTAATTAAAGTTCCTTTTTCTTTCATTTTTATTCAGCTCAAGAAATGTGACTAGTATTAAAAAAAAAAAAAGTTTCAGCCCACTTAATCACAAATATCCACCACCAGAAGTGTATGCACGTTGTCTGGTTTCCGCTTTTTTCTTTCTTTTTCTTTCTCCTTTCTTTCTTCCTTTCTTTCCTTCTTTCTTTCTTTCTTTCCTTCCTTCCTTCGTTCCTTCCTTCTTCTTCTTTTCTTTCTTTCTTTGTTTCTTTCTTTCTCACTTTCTCCTTTCCTTCTCCTTCCTTTCTCTCTTTCTTTATTTTCCCCCCTCTCTCTCTCTCTCCTTCTCTCTCTCTCCCCCTCTCTCTTTCTTTCCCTTTTTATGGAGAACCTTCTCCTTTGGCAAAGTGCAATACATTCAGAGAGTCTTACAAAACAAAGCTTTCAGTTCTTGGTCAGCAACAAACTCATCTTTGTTCATGCAGCTCTATTAAGGAAAGAAGGCCAATTTTATGCAGGTTTCTATGGTCTGCAGCACAAAGGCATCTATCTGCATGCAAGCTATCTGGCAGGCACACAGCAGACTATGAGATCATCTATTTTAGCGATCGCCAGCTGCAATGAGGAACTGTAAAAAATTATAAACTGGTTTATATAGTGCTTTTATTTTTCCAAACAGGCGGCACTACAGATTTATGCATTGTTTTGTGGACAGATAACAAGTGCAGCTAATGGGGTGCCTTCACATCTAGATCTCAAGATCTTGTCTGCATTTTCCGTATGAGTCTAGGTCTGTTTTCATTGGGCACTAATGTCATCTGTCTTAAGCAGGAAGTGATGCTCGACTGCTTTATCCCTGGGGTTTTAACTGTTGTCTAAGGAATCCTGGCCCTTTATTTGATGGACTTTTACTGTGCTTTTGCAACCATCCACTATTATTCCACAGTGGGTGGCCAGCTATTTAACACTTGCCAGTTGCATCATACACTGACCATAAAGACTATGTACTGTAATTTCACAGCATGAGGAAAATGAGAATATCTCAGAATTTCTTCCGATAGAAGAGGAAGATATTTTGAAGAGAGAACTTGAATGGAATTAGAAGGGCTTTTATACAAAAAAATAAAAAATCAGCACATTATTCATTTAATTCAGTAGAGTACTACAGTGTAACATAGAGCAAATCCAGCTCTTACCTATTTGTCTGTTGGGCTATCCTAGGCAGGATGCATAACCTGATCTAAAACACAGTGGAAAGACCCCCTTTCAATTCAGTTGGGTTTGAACTAGATCTGTGGTGAAGATTGACTTACACCAGTGAAGGGTCTGGGCTGCATTTAGGTGCAGAGTTCAGTTCAATGGGTTTCCTTGTGTACTAGCATACACAGGGGAGAAGTGAGTGTCTGCGTAGAGGAAGAGTCAACCAGAAAATGCTTTCCTGCAAGACAGTATTCCCATTATGCACAGCATCCACCTTATGAACAGGTGAGCAAGATACCACATAGTAAGGTATAGTAGGAAATTGCATTTTGTCAACCCTTGCACAAAATACACCTTGAGCTTGTTTTTACTGTGCAGTGACTGCCTGGAAGCCGATGCCTCATTGAAGGACAGAGGCTCAGGGATGCTGCACTATGTAGTTAAATTATGACTTCCCTAAATTTGAAGGTTAAGCATACCTTGTCTGCGTCAGAAGCGTTCTCCTGAATTTATCAATGTGATTCTAAAATCTCAAAGCACCGGATTCAGAATTTGTTTTCTGAAAGCAAAATTTCCCAGAATATACCATCTAGGATTTCTCTTACATGAAAACGTATTTCCCTGTAATTTCTGAACATCGTGGGTTTTTTAAAACTAAAATTACCTAAAAAGCATAAAAAAGGGTGGAAGAAAACAGGATAGTAGTCATGTTTCATAGGGTATGTGAGATATATTTACCTGATGAGTAAAGGCAACACAAGATGCTCCCTTTCAAGCCTATTTGAGAACTTTAATACACAGGAATATAAAAGATTCATAAGCTTTTGTTATCTAACACCAGCAGTTTGGAAAAAATTAAATTCTGTAAATAGAGAATACTGTGTACTTTTCATTAAAGCAGGGTATCCAGTTGCAGCTGGTGCCACAGGAAAACTCACCATGTTCATGAAAACAAAATCTTTACATGCAGCATATTCTGACCTAACTAGTGTGATCCTGCAATCAAACCGGCAATTCTTCTGTACATGCCTTTTGGATCACAGCATCCATTCTTAGGTACAGAGCAATACATTTAGAACAAGTAAATACATCATATTGCAGCAGAGAAGCTGAGATACTACAAAGGATGACATTTACTGCTACAAACAGGTGATTGTCTTCTTTCTGCCTCTCCAGATGGAATCCGGCCTTTGCCTTAGGATACACACTTGTAGATGCCCTAAGCATTAGAAATGTATTATTACTTTGTATTATTAGTAATAATATATTATTAACTTGTATTAACATTACTGTTTACTAGCCTCAGCCCACGGTAGCAGATGTTGCATAAATGCTTGTGAGA
>VYZW01050054.1:0-12186 GCA_013401315.1 Balaeniceps rex
ATGCTCTATCCCAGCCAAAACCAGCACAGGAGTTAGTTCATGTTTTGAGTTCCTTTCATCTTTATTACGAGAGCTATGGCTTTTTTGTCCTTACAGCTGTCTGTCAGCAGTACTCCAACAAACAGGGTCATCACTTGAATTTTAATCCTATATTCTGTTTCTTGAGAGAACTTTAAACACATTATTTAAAAAATAAATAAATATCCAAAGAAATATTTGGAGTTACTGCAATTTAAATGAACTCACATAAAGTAAGGATGATGGAGAGAGACTCAGGTTTTAAAAAGAAAGATTTACCATATGCCTTAGAAAAGCAGATGGAGGTCAAAAGACCTGCAGTTCTTACTGTGCCTTACTCCCTTTTTTTTTTCCCCCCCACTGTTTCTGTGCCCAAGGATTTGCTAGCAGAGAGAACAGTTTTCTTTTGGCCTTCTTCAACTCTGAACTTGGCTCTCAGTCTGCTCGTGAACATTTGAGCATCATAACTTCTACTTAGGACAGAGGTTGTAGCAAGTGAAACTACAGGACAGTTCAGTACACTTAAAGCCATCACATTCAACTACTTCTCTATCAAGCTGTCAGACACAAATTAGCAGACACCAGCATGGAGGGGAAGTGTGAACAATCTCCATAAGGTTCAGGATGAATGGTTACTTCATAACTCTAATTTCTAATCTGAAGTAATCTACAATAGACATACTCGAGTTACTAATATAAAAGGTTTTTAACCATAGCAATAATCCAACTCCTTTAACGTCAAGTACAGACATAATTTTTACTTTCATCAAGGAACCAAGGGAAGGATAGAATAAGCTGATGCTTTCCCTCTGTCGCTGTACAAGGCTTTGAAAGTAAGCATCTGAAAAGAATTAGCAATAAAGCTGTTGAGCAACATCAGCAAAAGATGCCCAGTTTAGCAATGTTTCTTACCCTAGAAGTAGCCTGAAATGCCCAACAGACATTATCTCATCAATTCATGAATGAGCAACACTGTGAGGACAGTCATTTAGAGGCCCTTTTAAATCTCATGACTATGGTTCCTGAATCTTTGTCCACAGTGCATATGCTATACTCACTGCATTAAGGTATTCAGATCTCAGCCTGTGGAGAGTGATGGTGCTAAGCACAGTGGAAGATTACATGTCCCCTTCCTCCCAGCCCAGTCGATAGATGCTATTTTCTTACTTACTCCACACAATCACTGCTCTGATAGACAACTGATTAAACCCCACAAAAATGCTATATGATGGCTGACATTCTGGCCTTCATTCCTGCAACAGTGCCTCTCCACGCCGAAGTTCTGGGCAGATCATCAGCCTTATCTTTGAGCTTCCTGCCTCATGTCACAACCCTACTGTTATTCAAACATAGTTTTGTATTTAATTTAATTTCCTTGGTTTTGTTTAGCTTTGATAAAGAAAAGGAAATCTTTTCTAATCGGTTCAAAACAAGAGCATTGACTTAAAACCAAGTTCAATGAGCTATCAGGGGCAACAGGATACTAATGGCTAATGTGAAAGTCTGAGAAAGAGTCATGGGAACAAAAGCCATTGGAGGAAGAACAACTTGCCCTTTAAATCTGTAAAGAGGAAGTGGGATGCAGAGAAAAGTTCTGAGTTGAAAAGCCATTGCAAGAAGGACTGTGACAGAGAATAAGCAAAGGGCCAGGGTGAGCTGAGAGGGAGATCACAACGTAATGAACTGAGACTTGTGTGCATATATATATATGTGCATGTACATATATGGGCATATACATATATATGAAAATGTTTGTGTATGTACATATATACATAAATACCTATATACATATGATAACTTTTTTTTGCCAAGCAAGGATACTAGGAAGGAAGACTGACCCTACAATCACAGAGCATCAAGGAATTTAAACCAAAGTATTTCTGGAGTTGGGAAATGTCTACGTATCAGCTCCCAAAAGATGTAATCACAGATATTCTCAGAACACCAAGTAATCACTTACTGTTGACTTGACTATATGTCAGTGTACAATAAAAAGCTTTAAGAAATGAAAAATATAAAGGGGCCAGTTCTACTGAACTAGGTCAACATTTAGAGTTTGAACCTGGCAGAGAATCATGAAAATCTTTGGTCCTGAGTACCAGCCGTATGACAGAGCCTCATCCGCAAGTCTTTCCATGAGCTTCAAGAAACTTTGGCTCATATCCCAGGACAGCTATTTTCAGGCTAGCTAAGGACAGAAGTGCTCATACAAGTGAACAGCATGAAGAGTAAGTCCAAGTCATAAAAATATTGTGCTAGCAGTTGAGAAGGTTAGAAAAGTAAGTGAAGAAACAGATTAAGGCCAAACAGTCATATCAGAATTATCCAAGTCTCATGCATTTACAGCTCTTTATCTACAGCAGGGACACTTTTTATCTAAGAATTCACGTGAAAACCAAAACTGTAGCCATCAGAACCCATCCAATAATCACTGTCCAGACTTCCAGCCAAACTGCTTTCTCTCACAGTTGCTAGTCCAACAGCTCTAACTTTTTAAAGTCCTCCCAAGTATATTGTCCCTGATTTTCATATCTCCACTGATGCACAATAATTGGGTCAGATCTACCCTCCAACCTACTCTATGCAAAATCCTCAGTGCACTTTTACTGCACCGTATCTGCTATTACAGAAACACTGTTATGATATCCAACTTTTAGTGCAGTGCTAGTTACTTACTTACTAGCTCTACAGACACAAAAAATCCCTGCCTCTTTTCATAATTTGCTAAGACTGTCAAGGGCACTTTTTCTCCATTGCTACTAATTCACATTAAGGGCCCTTGGTCATGCTCAGTAATAGCTGTCTCTTTGATCAGCACCCAGGTCAAATACCATGAGAATAGCCTTCCAAGAAATGTTCAGCTGTTCTGTCTTCCATCATCCTAAATGTAGGCTCTGCCAACAAAATGGCTAGGGATTTCATTACCTTTACTATGTTAGGTTCTTTATAGACTCCAAGCTCATCTTTGTTAAATCTTCTCCACACATTTTTCCTTACATTCTCCAAAAATCTATCTCAGGGCTTTGTTCAAGTTGTTTAGTGGTCATTCTTCCATCTAAAAAGAGGTCCAACAACTTGGATCTCTGCAGCTTGGTCTCTCTCACTATTTTGGACCTAAGAGTTACCTGCAGAAAAAGTAACGTCATTCTCGATTTTAACAAGCCTTAGTTTCCTCTGAAGTGTTCAAACCATTTAACATCAACATAATCTAGTGTGTTTACTGACTCCCAGAAAAGCTTTCCCAAGATGATCTTAAGCTAACAACTGCGTTTTATTTTCTTCAAATTTAAGCACTGTTTGGAGTTTGGTTTTTTTATCTGCAGTATAAAATATCTGCTCTCCACCTTTCTTTTGAGCTATATTTCTTCTCTCTCATGACAGCTCACCGGCATGGTCAAAAAGGCAATGTAAACCATTTAAATTCACACCATTCTGAGAATTTCACAATGAGCTTATTAATTCCTACACAGTCACATTAAAAGTGTCAGGAATGATACTTAAGCACCTCTCTAGCTTAATCCTTCACCGAGGTCGAATAGAGCAGAATGTGTAACCTTCGCCATTTCAACCAGTTCACGTTTCCACCTTTCTAATACTTTTTTCAAGCTATCCAGATCCTTTTTCTGCTGAAAGTCAATTTGTGACAAATACAGAAGCTTTCTTAAACCTCCCTAAAAGCTAGAGAGCAAACACATATACATACACACAGAGAGATATATATCCTGATCACATTCCTACCTTCTCTTGAGCACCTAACAGATCAAGTCTCTCCCCTCTGTGAAAAACCTTTCTTTTAATAAAGCGGATTGGACATAATAGGCTGTACAGAGAAGGGAAAATACTGCAACATTTCTTCCATTCTGGTTTCTCCCTTCTTCAGAGTTGAGCATATTCACTTGGAATTTATTCAAGGTTCCAAACCAAATCAGTTTCTAAAGTCTTTGAGTTTGTGTAGGCCCTCCTGTTTTCAATAATGCAGCAGGAACACTATCAGCCCCTGGTGCTTTATTGGTCCTGAGAATTGTAATTGTCTCTCAAAGCTCCTCAAAATGTGGTATTTCTACAAAACAGCTGAGCTCTCTGGATTATAGCCAGAATCTCTTTTTTCCACCTCACTATTAAAGACATCACAGTATTTTCTCTATTTTTTTATAGTTACACTGTAATTTCCACTTTCATCCTTAATCATGCTCACTCACTCCTCCACACATGGATATTCTTGTAAAATGCATTCACATTATTAATACTTTTCTTCTCTTCTGTCATCTCTACTGTGTTTTATTATCTGGTGCATCATTTAACTCATCCTTTAGCATAAGGTGGCTTCTCATTCTGAAGACAAATAATTGTCTCTGCAATAGCCCTCTCAGCTTCTATACATAAACTTTCAGCTGCAAGTTTCCCTTCTATGTTTCTCAAAAATCTCTCATTCACTATCCTAAAACCTCAAACCTGCTCTCAGCTATTATCAGCAATACCTGGGTTTTCTGGATATGTCAAGTATTATTTCTTGTCTCATGGGCTCATGCACTTTATTGTGTTAGGTTATTCTCAGCATTGCTTCTTTGAGGAAATCCACTGAGCAAGAGTCTGAAGACTCTCTGGATATGATTTTGTCCTTTGAATAAATAAATACAGTGTCAGACTGACTGATATCAGCTCCATTTAAGCTTACAAATGTTCTAGTGCTCTTCACAATTATGTTAGATATTGCAAAACTCACTCATCTCCACAGTATTTAATGACATGAAGTTTGGTGTCACATTTTAAAAGGTCATTCAGAATTCTTTTGAATTCCATATGGAATGCAGTTTTCATTTCATTGTGTGCTTCTAATGTAAGTTCATACAAATCATTACGATCAAAACAAACTGTATGTTATCCTTCTATTCTGAAAAAAAGGAGACATTCACTGATAGCTTCAAGCACAAGAACTTCTGAACACTGCCACTCATTACAAAGACTTTACCCATTTCACGCCTTTTAGTCTTTACAACTCAGTATGTTTCTGGAGAGAATTATGCGCTGTGGTTTTTTGCAATGGCAGGATGCTATGGAGGTCTGGTCCTTTGACTTAATGTTCCTTTCCTGTGTTATAAAAATAAACTGGAGATACTCATTTTTCAAACAATCAAGGCTATGTATGAGACTTACTCATTTCACATAATTTGGAGGCTTTCTGGCCACATCAACTCAGAAGTTTCATGCTTCCAAATTCCAGTCCTCTCTCTGTAGGTGCTCTATGCATAGAACCAACTGTTTGGGCGTTTGTTTGTTTGTTTGAGGGTTTTTTTCACTATTTAACTGAGCTTTATTTGTCCTTTATCCTTCAAAATATCTGACTTAAGAAACACTTCTGGCCGCATCTCTACTACCAACACTGTTCTTGCAGTCATAGGAGCACCTTTCAGAACATCAGGGAATGTATCTTACAGATGCCTGGGTATGAGATCTGTAATGCATCCTTAAGGATTTTGATGCTGAGTGTTTATGAAAGCCAACTCAGATATAGTCTGAAATGCAACACGTTTGATTCAAGATTCACAAAACTTTTGAATATGAAACAGTCTGAAGCAAATAAGTGACAAGCTTGATCCAAAGATATTTTCACATCATTCTCCATAGATGTCAGAAATACACCAAGATTCCTTTATTCTCCCTAAGTGAAAAAGGCACAGCCCTGCTTCAGTATCCCAGAAGGAGGAGAGGGGGTTGTTTCAGACCACTTTATACGTGAATCTGGTTTTAGAAACAACATTACAATGAACAACTAGTGCATGCCTATACCATTGTGCTCAGCTGAATGGAAGCAGACCCGTTCATTTCAGTATCATAATAGATCCTTTAATGCTCATTGCTGAAGTAGTTGTTCTGTTTCTGTCCTGGTTTCAGCTGAGTTAGAGTTACTTTTCTTCCTAGTAGCTAGCATAGTGCTGTGTTTTGGATTTAGCATGAGAAGAATGCTGATAACACACTGATGTTTTAGTTGTTGCTAAGTAATGCTTAGACTAGTCAAGGACTTTCTTTTTCAGCTTCCCATGCTCTGCCAGGTGCACAAGAAGTTGGGAGGGGGCACAGCCCAAGATAGTTGATCCAAATTGACCAAAGGGCTATTCCATACCATACGACGTCATGCTCAGTATATAAACCGAGGGGAGTTGGCCGGGGGGCAGCGATCGCTGCTCGGGGACTGGCTGGGTGTCGGTCGGCGGGTGGTGAGCGGTTGCATCACTTGTTTTCTTTTCCCTGGGTTTTGTTTGTCTCTCTCGTTCTCCTTTTCATTACAATTATTATTATTATTATTATCATCATTATTATTATTACTATTATTATTATTTTATTTCAATTATTAAACTGTTCTTATCTCAACCCGTGGGTTTTCTTACTCTTGCCCTTCCGATTCTCTCCCCCATCCCACCGGGGAGGGGGAGGGTGAGCGAGCGGCTGCGTGGTGCTTAGTTGCCGAGTGGGGCTAAACCACGACAGTTTCAAAGGACAAATTCCTACAGTTTGAGAGAAAGAAGTTCTACCCTGGTATTGAGAAGTTTGAAACATTAGTTTTCAGCCTGTCCATTTTCTTAGTATGACCATGTTTTGACCAATGAAAAACATATAAAATCCTACAGTTTATCTTTACAGGATTATTATTTTTTTGCTGTCCTGGTGCTTCACATGAGACAGCTTCTGTGAACCTTGTTTGGAAAGAGACACCACGCGCTTACGCATTTAGGGAGTCCAAACTGTTCCTGATACTATGCTTAAGATTCTTTATTAAAATCAGCTGAACGCAAATAGAAGGGATTAACATCTTTGTTCCCTAATTATTAGATCAATATCTATGTGCAGCTGAGATTATTTAAGTGGGAAAAAGGCAATATCTTTTTAAGATGTTGAAAATGCTTTTGGCACTAAATGCATCTGAGCAGAGAGACTCACAAACTAGTTTGAATCACTTTTGTTTATAGTCAGTGGCACCTCCTAGTTAATGAGGTTTGAGAGGGTGGTGCTTACTGTAAGAGGAAAGTGCATTCAAAATCTCCAAAACACTTTAAATCTAAAGTTCTCTGAGTTTGTTAGGTTGTGGAAAAGCTCCAGAAGAAGGATTTTCAATTATGTATTTTACCTAAAAGAGACTCAGCAAGGCCCCTTGAATCTTCGCTTCTTTTAATCAAGATATCAATACAGAATTATTATCTAACCTATTTGTATAAAAACAACAGAAATGGCAGCGGGCGCAATTCTTCTCTCTTGCAAAAAGGCAGCATGGAATACCACCAAAGCCAATGGTTAATTCGCAGTGATCTCATCGGCATGAACTATGCTGACACTTTCCCTGCCAAGAGCAATTCTCTGCAAAGGGACTTCCTGGACAGATAAGGGTAAAGCAGCCTACTGCGTATGTTGTTATTCCAAAGACTAACTGATGGAACATACGGACATTGAGCAACTCCTGGAGACCAGCTCAGTGCATGAGGCAGCTGGAGAGAGATTGCTTTAGAATTAGCACCTCGAGATTTTGTACCAAGTACACGCAACAAACTCAGATTTTCTCCCTTCTCGGGGAATTTTTTCCCTAACAAATCCATTTCTTTGGAACCTGAAGAGAGCTTCTATGAACAGGCTTGAGCAAGATAGGCCATGATGAAATAATTAAGTAGTTTACAGTGTTGGTACAATCTTTCCTATATATTTTTAAGAGCACCCGAGCAAGTTTGTATAATGAAAAACTGACTTATAAAAGTGTCATTCAACTACTCTGTATTCACAGTTGTGATCAGTGTTAAGTCCTTGACAAAGACAGAACTCAAATACTGTGGATACTTTGTGCCCACAGCTAGTAGTTTTAATAATTGCTTTTGTTCAGAAAAGTAGAGTCAGGAACAAAAGGGAGGCTGTGAGAAAAGTTGCAGTAATTCCTTGAAAATAAGAGTATTTTTCTTCTAGAAAGCTCCTAAACATCTTTTTCATAAAGAATTGTAGGGTCTGTTAAAAGTTTAACAGGACTTTAGATAGAAATTACAAATGCTTATAAAGTTTCACTATCTACCTAGATTTGAGGGATTCTGTGACACTTCTTACCTTCTTCAAGGCTTCATCCACAAGCTTGCTAAGGATGGCTTTGTCCTTCCCAAAGCCCCCTCTCTGTTAAGCAAGCCAGTCACTATTTGCTTCTGCAAGCATCGTTTTCCTATTAGAAATGATGTTTTTATTACTCTCCTATCATGCTGAGCAGTGGGGGATATTACTTCTCCAACAGCTGGAGTGCAAGGCCTCTTACCCTGTGGGGATTTGGCAGTTACCAGTTGCAAACTAAGTGGAGCAGTGAGCAAGCTCTGCAAAGAGGATGTCTTTACTGTCGGCTAATAGCACACAGATCACTCCATTCCTGCAGAACTAAAACCAGGCCACTATTTTGCTTTTTAGGAGACAATAGGTCTCTTTCTCCCCTCCTCCAAAACAGGCCAGGCACAATAGCTCCAAAATGAAAACCTTTTGTGTGCATATATTATTTGATTTCAAGCTGCCTAGAGTATAATGAAGATTTTTTCAGCTCCTTGCAGCAGCTGCCAGCATTTCTGACAGCCTGTACAAGGAGATGGGAGTACTGAATATCTTTGTGTGTGTTATTTGCTATGATTTTAATTTTTAAAAAACTTTCAAAAGACTGTTTAAGAAATTGCTGCCAGCCCTCCTGGTAACCCCACTGCATTTTCCTTATGGAAGGAAGTTCAGCAAGGAGAGCCACCACTTAGCTTTAGAGAACACCAACCTATTCCGTGCTAAAACAGAAACTTGCAAAGCCTTGGGGAAACTCTGGAGATAGAATGAGAAAAAAAACACAAAGCCTCTCAGAAACAATTGAAAGACTCTTCTCAGACTCATTTAAGAAACATAATTATTCAGAAAAGAATAAGACTCATGCAGCCTATTTATTTTCCTCTCATCCTTTTCCCCCACCTCAGTCCTTTTATGGGAGAAGCTCCTGGAACTCACCTTTTATACATTCCCTGAGTGTGGTTACAGCCAAGCATAAGTAATCACTAATGCAGCCTTGGGTATCTGGCTATATAAGTGGCTCTGCAGGGCTTAATTTTTTTTTTTTTGGGGAGGGTGGTAGAGGGGAGAACTCTTTTGATGTCTTGGGTAAGTACTAGCTAAGAAGGAAATGAAATATAGGAATTTTATTTTGCTATTGTTTATTTTTCCTTAAGTTTTTTTAGTTGTACCACATCTTTATAGAGACTTTTCAAATAACTGAAGCTTTGCTGTAGATCATCCTGGTAAGAGTGTCCTGAACAATACCTGATGAACTACAAGATGACTACATTCAGACAGGCCACCATGTGAATGAATCCCTGTACTTCCAAGAATGAAGACTAGGCCTGAGGTTTAATATGCTTTCCTGTTCTTCTCACAGGATGAGATCTGTGTTGTATTTGAGACACTTGAGGGCTGTGAGCTTGTGAAAAAGCAATCTTCTCAGATCTTGCTAGACCTATACATATCATTGTAAAATTTTGTACTTCCTTAGTGATTTTAGACTTCATTCATGGATAGTTTCTGTCTCATAGGAAAGGTTAGAAATCCAGCCCAGGGGAGGTACTGTAACTGCAGATACTTTTTCTTCCTAGGGGACTCCTGGTTCTCTATATCTTGTACTATCATAGAGGTCTGTGGGTTCCTCACTTGTCCTGCTTTAGCAAACTCCTTGAATGTATGAAGGCACACTGCTTCTTTCCTCATTAGTTAAAACACATGTAGCAAATCTTAATGTGTTTCTCCAGGCACATCTAACATCCTGATGGTTGTCTTACCCTAAACAAGCTCCACTAACTTTCTGAAGCTCTAAGGTGGCTCTTTGGCCACCTCTCAGGCTTGGACAAAGCAGTCTCTAGTTTCCATGCTTTTGTTGTGAGAAGTATTGAATGTCTTGGAATAGAGATCTCAGAGCTGCGACATCTTTTAGTCAACAGTAATTGTCACGTTCTCAATGGTAGAAGACTTAGAGGTCTGGAATGTGATATTTCACCTTTAAACTTCTATATGCTGTCACATGCTCCTAGGAAAGCCATTAATCACTGACACTTCACTCCCAGACAGAACAGAGCAGGGACTTCACTGGTGCACTTTTCTGCCATGTCATTAAGCACGGGACAGAAGTGATTTTGATTTCTGGCACATGAAACATCTGACGTTCAAACAGGTTGCTGACCACCGAATCCAAGGGCTGCCACTCAACCATATTTGCAAAGGCTGAATTAGAGTCTTCCAACGTTCAACAGTTGTGAATAAACTGTCTCAATCGGCTACAAAAAGCCTTTCCAGGGAAACTAAGGGCATGCTTATACCATGAAATAGGGTTCTGTATTCTGCTTTGAGGTAAGGCTGACCCAGGCTGATGGAGTGCACCTCTAGAAAGAATACAGCTATATTTTTTGGCACTAAACTTAAGCTTTGCTCCTCCTAAGGCTTATAAACTTATTACCTCAAGTTTGTCATATGAAAGTGAAGTGGAACTGATTCATTCTGGGGAAAGGAAGAAGATGCTTGCAAAGGGCTTTTGGTTCTAGGTTTGTCCTGCTTGGAGAGGAGGAAGGAGAGAATCCAAATCCAGGGTGTTGCTATGCCCCATCTTTCACAGCGACAACAGGATCTGAGTGTGTTCTGGCTCACAGCATTGGAGTCGAACTCTCTCAACCTTGTTGAGTCCCAGGCTCCAGTGGCTTTTAGCTCAGGCCTGTCTCTAGCAATCATTCCCAGTGTTTGCAAGCTGGGGAACAGAGCTGCCGCTATTCACGGCATGCTGTCACAGTCTAAGCCAGCGGCCTTCTGCCTTGTGATGGCTGATTTCAGTTCATTTCTCTGATTTACAGTTTCCTGATTTGCAGGTTGTTAAAATACTTGTAAAAAACACTGGTCTGGAAAATGTTCCTAAATAATTATGTTGATGACTAAAAATCAGCCTGAAAGGGCTTTAATTCATAGCAGCTTATACAATAAGGGAGATTTAGGGAGAGGTTTTATTCTCAACTCATATTTTTAATGTTTCATTCATGTTCATATCCTGTACTACAGACCCCAAAGTGAGTTTATATGGCTAAACTCTAATTCTGCAGTCAGGAACTAGTTCATTCTCTGGAAAAGCTTTCTTAGGCAAATAAGTTCTTCTGTCTGAAGGTTAGTGTTGTGTTTATGTTCTGGATGGCTCATGGGGAATTAGAGTCCTTTCCCCTTTGGAAGGGGATTGTGGGAATTGAAAGGTTAGCATTAAAATAGGGAGTCAAAGCATCAGTGAGAAACTGAGGTTAAGAGTGTGCCCCATTTACTTGCTGCAAGTAAAGATCACAACTGAGTCTGTGCTAGGGGATTTGTGCCTGAAACATCCTGGATCTGCAAATGAGCAAGACGCATCCAAGACTATTTTGATTGTTACCTTTGGTGCTGAGAGGAGAGAGATCTGCTGTCACTAGCCCAGGCTAATGTTTCAACCTGCAATAGTGTCATTGCAAGTCTCAAGTTTCTTATTTAACCAGTCCCAGCTGTGTCAAATCCTGCCTGAAACAGAACTAGAAGCTGGAATTAACCATTGAACCTCCCAAAACATATGACTGATTGACTCTATTGTAAGGTCTGGGTAGGACCATTTTGACATGTCCTCTGCTGGAAAATGTCTTAGTTAAAACTCTTCAGAAATGCATCTGTTACTTAATGCCAAGCAGAATATCCTGAGTGAGGCCTGGCCAGGATGGAAGATGGGCTTTATCACATCCCAGGGGAATAAGTTTAGTCTATTGTGAGCTGTTTCTGGTTTTGTAATGACTCTCAGCAGGGAAAAAGCTTGAGATTCCCAGTTTTTAGAGAATGAGAGAAACATTCTCTGCTCAGCTCTGTTTGCAAGTCTTATGTTATCTAAAGGCCTCAGCTTGCAGTAAAAGAAGTTAACACATATATCTGACTACATTCAAACAAGCCTTCTTAAGCAGAGTGGAGCAGTTTCTGCATTAGTGTAACGTAGAAGTACAGGAGTTTGCCTGTCAGATGCCAGCAGCCCTGAAGTAACTGACACATCTTCATGCAGCATTGCAGGCCAAGGCATGGGTGTTTGCATGCTCCCACCAAATGGGCAGGCACTGTCCCAAGATGCCAGAGGCTCAGGTGAGAGGTTAC
>VYZW01050059.1:0-20670 GCA_013401315.1 Balaeniceps rex
AGGGGGCCCGGCGCGGCGGAACCGGTCCCCGCAGCGCCGGGCGCGGGGTGAGGGGTGCGGGCCCGGCTGTGCCGGGTCTCTCAGCGGGGGTCGAGGTGGCGGCTGGCGCCGGGGTCTCCTCCGCGCCCCGTCCCTCCGCCGGGCTGCGAGAGCGGAGCCCCGGAGCCCGGCCGGGGGGATCGGCCCGCTCCGCTCCAGAAATCGCCTCCCGGCGGGAGCGAAAACGCCCCTCGGCCACGCATCGCCCCCCGGCTCCCTCCTCTCCGGGCGCAGGAGCTCGGCGGGCCAAGCAGAACGAAAGTTTTCGGTGCAAACGCTGCTCGTTAGTAGGTGCCGCCTTGTCCTAAACCGGTGACTGAATTTTAAATCGTAGATGAAGATGACGTGCATAAGTGTGGTCGCTGCCAGGCAGAGTTCACCTCCTTGGAAGAATTTGTGCAACACAAGTTACAAAAGGTCTGCCAGCGAGCTCCAGAAGCTCTCGCTGCTGCATCAGCAGGTCTCCTCAACCAAGAAGTACAAAAGGTGACAGCAGGCTTCTCCTCGAGCCGTGGCTGAAAATAATTAGGATGCAACGGTCTGTTGGGTTGGAGGGGAGAGAACGGAATACAGTGTTGTTAAAGGTAATAAAACCGTTCTGCTAAAATGTCATCTGTTACAGCAGGTCGTTCCGTCTGTCGAGGAGTCGATAACTGTTGCTCATATAGTTGTTGAAGCATCTTCAATAGCAGAGGAAATCAGCAACGCATCAGCTATAGTAGGTGAGCTTCGAGACGCTTGCCTTTACACCCTTGCTGGGTTAGGAACTTGTCTACTCATCCAGTGTCCTCTTCTGCTTGATTTGTGTTGTCGTTGGGTACGTGACGCCTCCGTGTTAGCGCTGGGACCTGGGGCGCAGCATTGCCTCGGAGGTGTGAGAGAGGCAGCCTGAGGCCAGCTTTGCAATTCTCTCTGCATTAATACAAATTAGATTTAAAGCTCCATCCCAGAAATGTCCCATTTTAATATTTATGCTGCGATAACGAGAACTTTGCAAAGACCTGTGTTCCGTGTTTAAAGTACCTGTTTCTCCTTCCTACTGCCTGAAATGCTGAACCAGTAAATTGCTCTAGTTGTGTAAAGCTCTCTTCGGTAAAGAACATACCTGTCTTCATACCCTTTTCCCAGGTAGTGGGCACATCAAAGAAGTCATTGTTGCAGGAGACCATGTTTTTGAGAACCCAAATGGTCACGTTGATGGGGAAGTCGCTGAAGAGCAAGGCAATCCTGATGATCAGGAGCAGGATATTTCCACAGAACTGATAAAGGTTAAGCTGCTGGTTAACAAAGAAGGGCGATACGTATGCGAATTATGTCAGAAGACGTTTAAAACAGTAAGTATCGCTTCTACTGTGTTCAGGTTAGCGAGTTATTTAGGCTAGCTGTTAACTAAGACATCTCAAGGCTTGATAACAGTGTGCTTCTCTACTGCATGCTACACTTTCAAAAGGAAAGTTCTGCTTTCAGAAGGAGCATTGTTGTTCTTCACAGTTGAAAGGTAAAATCCTTAACCATTTGCAACATCTTTTAAAAATGAAATTCTTTCCGTAGGCCAGCATCCTCAAAGCTCACATGATCACTCACAGCAGCAGAAAGGACTATGAATGTAAACTCTGTGGAACTTCCTTTAGGACAAAAGGGTCTCTGATTCGACACCATCGGCGTCACACTGGTAAGACAGTTCTCCAAAATAAGAGTTCCTCGTTGCTGGAGTGCGCTGCGTGTGGTTAGTTATCCAGCTTACCTTCCAGTGGAATCTACTGCTGCTTCCCATCTGCTGAGCCGAGCCTGTGGAGCTCCCTGGTGTTTGGGGTGCTGGGACAAGGCGAGGGTCTGGGATAAGCACGGTCTGCTCGCTGTAGGAAGCTGCAAGTGTTCTTCTAGCAGTCTGTCGCATAGGGCGAATACCGGCCGTGGTTAGTTTAATACTGTCGTTTCGATTCTCGTCATTTCCAGATGAAAGACCTTACAAATGCAAGAAATGTGGGAAAAGCTTCCGGGAATCGGGAGCTTTGACTCGGCACCTGAAATCTCTGACGCCTTGCACTGAAAAAATTCGCTTCAACATGAACAAAGAAATAGTAGTCAACAAAGATGATTTGCCAACAGGTCAGTGATGTTGCCAATACCTGCCCTGCCTCTGATAAACCTGAGCGTGCTTCCAGTACCTGAACTACAAATTCTTTCTCATTTATGAAAAATTATTGCTGTGGTCTTCAGTTTGTATCTTTTCTACAGAAAAAAGTTATAGAGCTAAACTATTAACCTGAAGTGCATGTAGCCAGGCACTGACTGTGAAGAATGTTTGCGAATCTGGTACAAAGATGGCTTTGACAGGCAGCTCGTATTCTGAGACACATTTTGCGTAGGGCACAGCAAACTGACGAGGGGTGGCAGTACACCAAGTGACTCATTGTGCTACTTTTCTTGAAGGATCCTGTAGTTCAAA
The DNA here is from genome assembly GCA_013401315.1 of Balaeniceps rex. Taxonomy (NCBI): domain Eukaryota; kingdom Metazoa; phylum Chordata; class Aves; order Pelecaniformes; family Balaenicipitidae; genus Balaeniceps; species Balaeniceps rex. The sequence continues at coordinate 2,489 of VYZW01050059.1, forward strand.
CGCAGACACCGTTTCATCGATAGCGAGTGAATCCATCGAGACCTCACCCGTGATTCATCTCGTGACGGATGCAAAAGGCAACGTTCTTCACGAAGTCCACGTCCAAATGCAGGAACTTCCCGTCGTGGATGCGAAATCCCTGGACCAAGATGTGAGTGTCATTTCTCTTAAATACCCTTCACGTGTTTTATGTAAAGAAGTATTCTGAAGTATTTCACCTCACGAACAAAATTTTCTTAGGTGCTGAGAATAAATCTGTGTGGTGGAAGTAAATGGTTAATTAGCTTCTTTTTCATCTGAGAACATAGAAGGCACCATGCTCTGACCTTGTCTGGCCATCTGCTGCTGCTGAGCTTAGCAGCACGTGTATAGCATACAGGGGGATGTGTAGGGTTCACCACCACGTACTGGACGATACGGAAGGTGAGAGGATGTTTTTGTTGACCATTCCCTGCTACAGGACTCTGTGGTAGGAGCAAAGGCTTATCATCCCTTGGACTGTATGTTTTCAGAGTACAGATTCACCTCATCTTCCTCCCCTGTCCAAGATCATTCCCTCGTTGATCTTTCAACCCTGTATCACAGCATTAGACACCCTAGAAAGCATGACTGTCATAGCAATGCTGCTGTAAAAAAGGGCTAACTGCGTATTTGCTGTACCAGTTACCGGACTCTTTATTCCTTCAGCAGTCGCATCCTGAGGAGCTGCCATGTGAGGGCGAAGTGAACAGTGAGAATCTGCTGAGGCAGGCCATGAGGAATTCGGGTATTGTGATAGAGAGAGTCGCTATGGAGGAAATGCAGAAGCCAGATGAGCCTGCTGTGACTGCTACAGAAGAACTGGAAAATGAAGTGGTGGAAGCAGAAGAGGAGCCATGTGGGGAACAGTGTGTTGAAGTAGAACAAGCGGACTCTGTATGTTTGTATTCCATAAATAGATCAATTTTTTTAATCTTCCTTGCCTGCACTTGGTTGTGGACAGCACTGTTAGCCTCGCCACCCTGCACGTTATCCTCAGCGCACCTCTCCCTCTGCTTGGGTCTTTGTGTCAATTTTTTTAGTTACATTTTTCACGTATGCTTTAAGTGTAGCGTTAGTACGCAGGCGCGTTCTCCTCTCCTGTTGACAATATAGATCCCTTGTCAAAGCTGGAGTATTTAACTGGGGATTGGATTTGGTTAGTGACGCTTGCTGTACACACTAGTACAAAAAATACTTACGTTGTACTGTTTTCTTTCCAATAGACAGATGCAGAAAGAACAAATGGGTACAAAAGTTACGTTTGCCCTCACTGTAATGAAGCCTTTAGTGAAGCTACTTCCCTCGAAACACACATCAAAGGTCATTTAGGTAAAGTTCTACTGCTTATGTTGCTGTCTAAAATGCGCTGTGTCTTGCTGCGATCTTAAGCATAGTACCGCTTTCTTTGTTTCAGGTTCCTTGCCTTTACATGGCCGTTAGCTGTGCAAAATCAATTGATGCTTAACACACAAATATGAAAAGGTTGACTTTGGTTGCGCTCTAGAAGAGAGGGTAAAAGAAGTATTTTTTTTCAAAAAAAAAAAAAGCTTCCATGTTTCAGGGCTTGCACTGCATCCTTGAAAGTAGAATTTTGTGACGAGGCCAACAAAAAGGTTAGCGAGGCAGAACAGGTTGATAGGCTGGACCTGCTGCTCGAAAGGCACCGAAGGCCTCAAGAGTGACATTTGAGCAGAATTCACTTATGAATGAGACAAAGCCCATATATGCAGCTGAAAATACAATTTCCCTCCTTCTCCGGGTTAATTTTTTTCTAAGAATTTTGTTACAGCAAGTACTAGATGCTTGCTACTGCTGGTTATCCTGTATCAACCATGCGTTCTCCCTCTCTAGATTACAAGCCTTTTAAGTGTGAGGAGTGTGGCAAAGAGTTCACGAAGGGCTATCTGCTAAAAAAGCACCAAGAAGTGCACGTGAATGAACGGCGTTTCCGCTGCGGAGAGTGTGGCAAGCTCTACAAGACCATTGCACATGTGAAGGGGCATCGAAGAGTGCATTCCGATGAGCGGCCGTATTCCTGTCCAAAGTGTGGCAAGCGGTACAAGACAAAGGTGTGCCTCCCTCACAACAGGCTTGCCTTCAGATTTTCCTTTCCAGAGCCAGGGTTTGGGAGAAGTTAGCAGGCTTTGCTCCTGAAAGAACAAGTGCCAGCTCACCTGCCTCTTGTGAGAGCAGAAGCTCCAGAAGGAGCTTTTGTTTTTGTGGGGAAAAGAGGGACAGTCTTAAGAAAACCTTCACATTTACAAAGAAACTCTTCCTTCATGTGTGAAAAAATTACGGAATAATAATAAACCCAAGTATTTTATCGTGTCTTACACGAGAAGAAGTCCTCAAAGATGTTGACTTGTACCCCGGAAGCTAAAATGCTGCTTGCTTGAGTTTGTCCTTCCCTTCAGCTGCCCTTCTCTTGCTTCTCTCTTTGTACAGAACGCCCAGCAAGTTCATTTCCGTACGCATTTAGAGGATAAGCCTTACGTCTGTCAGTACTGCAGTCGGGGCTTTCGGGAAAAGGGCTCGCTGGTCCGCCACATCCGCCATCACACGGGGGAGAAGCCTTTTAAGTGTTACAAGTGCGGGCGAGGGTTTGCAGAGCACGGCACTCTCAACAGGCACTTAAAAACCAAAGGTGAGATGGCAAAGCTTGTCTGCGTTGGGGTGGGTGGGTGCGTGTTGTTCTAGGATTGGGTTTGGACAAGCTGCTTTTTGGCTGAATGGTAATGATTTTTCAGAGCGGATCTAATGACCTTCATCCAAGGCCATTTGTTTATCCGCATCTCAGTTGCATCAGAAGAAGATGCATTATTTTTTTTTTTGTCTACCTTAATGAATATTTCTGTTGTCTGACCAAAAATGATGCTGAACAATCAGCCATACACCAGTTCTAATATAAAATCTAGATCATCTAAATAAAGAGAAAGATAACCAAAACAGAATTTGCATTAAGAAACTAACTGCAGGGGTGCCGTGGGCTCTCTGCTCCAAACTCTGGCTTAAGTGGGCTCTGCAATGTTGCCACTGCCCTAAGTGGGGAAGACAGACCCTATACCGTACGAGAGTCTGCCCCGAATTGTGAAGGGGTCCTGTTCCAAGGCTGTACACAAAGAGGGAGAAAATTAATGTTTTTGCAAAGTAATGCCAGAGATCTTGATTTCTGGGTTGGGGAAGAGGCAAGAGGACTGTAAAACTTACAATGTGGCACATATCTTTATGGTTAAACTTGCCAGTTGGTTTGGTTTTTTTTGGCATTAAATTTGTACTAATTTGGGGGTTTTATGAAATCCTGTAAAAACACAAAGTGTGGATGTCCTGCAAGGAAAATGTCTTAAGAAGAGTTAAGTTCTCACAGATAATCTTGTTTGATTGGATTAGTTGCACTGGACCTGCTGCTCCTTTAGCTCCTAAGCACGGATTTTCAAACTGCTTCAGGTAGTGATGATGATGTACTGAGATTGTAAAGGACAATACACGTTTACTGGAGGAGGAGTTTCCTAGGTAGATACTGAAATGTAATGCTTAAGCAGAAAAGATACACAACTTAAAATATACCAAAAGTCTTACTGTATGCTCTTCACATACGGCTTTTGAAATCCGGTGTGGTTTTACGCATCTGAATTTAGTTGTGTATTTTTTTGAAATGCCACTGGACAGCTGCTCTGCTCGAGGCTCAGTTCTGTTGTCTGGTGTCACGTAGGCCTCTTCTAGGCCATTATTTGGACTGTCTTGGTGGGGTGAGAGCCTGTCGTCCGACTGCTGGTCGCTTGTCAGCGGCATCCTGTTAAAGGGGTCTCGTTTGTGCTGCGTAGTATTTTCCAGGTACTCCTGTATTTGAGATGGTTATGAAAAATAATGTTTTTCTGGCATTTTTGGAATACTATTCAGGTGGCTGCCTCCTTGCTTTGAAAGAGGTGGAAGAAGTGATGGTGTCTGAGGAGAGTCAGTCAGCTGACAACTTAGCTGCAACGGTCATCTCTGAAGATCCTCACACTGTTTTGGTAGAGTTTTCTTCAGTGGTGGCAGACACTCAGGAATACATCATTGAGGTAAGAAGTGGGGCAAGCAGCCTTCTCATTCTGAACTGAGCATGGTATTTTGTTAGTAAAAACTGCAGTTGTGCATGTTCCTCATCCAGGCTTTTGGGAGAAGGTAAAAATAGGATCTATCCGATGCCACCCCTGCCTGCAGGACCCTAGGAATAAGTAGGATTAATCCTGTTCAGAAGGAGAGCACCGGGAGCCTACTTCACCACCCTTCTGAAGTCCTGCGTGTAACGTAGGCAGGAAAACGAGAACGCAGGGAAGGCCGACCGTAGTTCATCAGAAGGCTGAGAACTTCTGACCATACCAGATTTGATGTCCTCACAAACTTGCTTCAGCTTTCCCTCAACTTTTACCTACTCTTTTCTCCCATTTCTGTTTAGCTTATTTTGTCCGAAATAATCTCTTGTTTTTAACAGGCTGTGGCTGCCAAAAGCAATGAACTACACATTTTGCTTTCTCCCCTTTGGTGACAAAGAGCCAGTACTCATCCGTGCAGAATAACACAGTTCATTTATTGAGTCCCTTTAGTGCTGCCATAGTTTTTCTCCAACAGGAGAAAAATCTGCCAGCTGGCTGAGTCCTGCTGAGAGAGGATGTTCTCTTTCAGTTATTTGTGAGCACTTCGCATTACTTTTAAGTAGCTCTCGATAATGGGATTTGGAGGGAATTTCAAGGAGGAGTTGTCTTTAGAGTAGCTACTGCATCATGGAAGGAACAGAAAGACTTTTGCAAAAGATCTTAGTGTCTTGTATCTTGGTAATTAAAGATTTTTTTAAAAATAATCTAAAAAGGGGATCATCATATTTTGTCTTTCAAGACTGCTACTGAAGACATGGAGACCAGCGAAGCTACTGAAATAATAGAGGGAACAAGACATGAGGTAAAGTAGCCACATAAACTATTACTCTGGGGACTAGCTGTAGATGAAATGAATCACTTTTAGTGTCTAAAAGTCATGCTAAATAAACCCAACTTCAAATAATTAATTTACCTACCTCTGTAGTTTTGCAGACCCGTCTGTATAAAAACGTAGTGCTGGTCATACTGGGTTTGACTGAGCTCTGTTAACCCCAGATCCCCTCAGCGATGGCGGCTAGTGACTTGCATGGCTTCACACAGGAGAGCACAGCTGCCGGCTAAGTAGAACTGTACGGTGACACTTCAGCCCTGGGGAAATGATCCTCTTAAGGCGTTCCTGAATGCTAGAAATAATGGTTGCTGCAAAGTCAGAGCCTGGCTAGGCTCTTGACTTGCAGTCCGTCAGTTTAAATGTCTGGGCACGCACTGTTGAGAGTTCTCTATAAACAGCAGTTTGACTTTCTGTAGGAAGTACCCTGCTGGCAAAACATCTTCAGCAACATGAGGTGTGACATGTTCTAAGCGTCTGCTGTTCGCGGGGTGATGAGCACTTCAGTGAACAGCTGGAGGAAATTGGAATTAAATGCTGCTTGTTGTACTGCCCTGCTGGTCATCAAGCACTGTTTATGGTGATGATAATTGTCTGTACTTCTAACGGAGTACAATACACCTAGAAATAACATCGTCTCTTTTCTCTTCATGTAGGTTGACAGCCACATTATGAAGGTTGTGCAACAGATAGTAAATCAAGCAAACTCTGGTCACCAGATCATTGTACAGAATGTCACCGTGGCAGAAAACTCTGAAGTAACCACGGATGCCGCAGACACCATCACCATCGCGACCCCCGAAAGCCTCACGGAGCAGGTCGCTATGACGCTGGCTTCCGCCATCGGAGAGGGAGCAGTGCTGACCACAGAGGGTAGCATCGAGACGGAAGAAGCAACAGTGACGATGGTGGCATCCGAGGACATTGAAATAATGGAACATGCAGGAGAGTTTGTGATCGCCTCCCAGGAGGGGGAGGTGGAAGTCCAGACTGTGATTGTGTAATGAACAGCATGCAGCTAGTGACAGATGTTAATGTAAAACTTACTATTTTTCTCCAGTTTGGGGAATTTGGTCAGTCCTAAGTTTGCCATTATAACTGTTCAGAGAGCCAGGGAGAGAATGCTTCTGTAGGTAAGTGGCTTAACAGGATGGTACAGCCCCGAGATGTTTTCTGTTTAAATGGAAATAACAGTAGTTAAAAACCTCTGCATGGTTATACTGTGGAAGCGACTGATATGCCATATTTGATGGTCTCAGTGTTTTGTACAGCTGCCTCAAATTAAGGACGATCCTTTGCGAAGCATTTATCTCTGACCACAGGACAGCAGTGTTCTGGTGTTTAGATTTAAAAGGATTCAGAAAGTGAAGCAAGTATGTAGGGTCTCGTAAGAGACTACTTAATCATATGCATTTAAAACCAACCAAGAAAACCAAACCTAAGGAGTTCTGGTGTGCATTCACCACAACTCAAAAACTTTAATGCCTTTAACCTCACTACTTTAGTCCTCCTAAGGCATGGTACTGCAGTATTTTATTTTATATCCTGGACAAGTAGCCTTATGTACTGGTCTATGAACGAATGCATCATTGTACCCTTGCAATGCCAGACAGGCTACTCTGAGAGCTAGTCTGTTGGTGTGTAAAGCCATATTGTATATGATTTTTTTTTTTTTTTAAAAAACCATATATGGATTTTTAATTGCATATTGTACAGATTCGGCATGTAAATAAATACATTTTTAAAAATAAAGCTATTTAAAGTTCTTACTATATTTTTCCAATTTCTGCTCTATTATCACTCAAACAGAAGAATTTCTGGAAGGAGAAAAGGGCCACTTAACGTTGTGCTTAAGAAACCTTCATTGTTGGGCGAGTCAAACACGCTGTTTTTCCCAAAACAAACGCAAGCCCCTAAAGGCAGCCAGCACATCTATGCTTTGGAGGTCTTTCTAGTGACCCCTAGTTAGAGGGATTTCAGAAGGTCACTTGCATAGCTGTAAGTTTACTTCTGTCTTCTACCGTTAAGGCAGAGGGTTTTCTTGAGGGACACCGGTGAAGGTCAGCATTCACCTAGAGAATCCCTGTACAGGAATGGAAGACCATGTTGCTGCTGTGCTTCTGAAGTGGTCTGTTCAGTGACTGCAGGTGGGCAGCCCTAGAAACAGCCTCAGCAACTGCCACTTCCCCTGCTGCAAAATGCCCAAAATACAAAGAAATGGCCAAGATGTGGTTGAGCCTCTCGCTGTGAATAGAGGTATCAAACAATGCAAAAAGATGAGAAATGCCAGAAGGATTAAGTTTGTAATCTGCCAGGACCTGTATGTCCAGAGCTCAGTATCTGATTTCAGACACCCTTTTCAGGATGCTGAACAGTCCCACGTTTTCAGGGCTCTAAGGCTGAAATGGCATCTTATTTTGAGGTATTGAGAAAGAGACAGCGGGTAAGGAGAAGTAGCACTTGTGGTAGTTTGCTTTCCAAAATTAAGGTGCTCCATACTAGTACAAATTGGCCGTAGAACATGGTTTCTGCAGGTTAAGATTCTGCCAGTAATCATGTTTTTTTCCAGCTAAATACATGCAACCTATTCTACATATTGTTAACGGTAATGGGTTAAGCATTTGCCACCCAAAGGTACTTACAAAAAGATGAAGCTTCCTCGAAGTTCACAGCACCTCTTTCTTTGTTAGCTCTTCCTTTGCGAGTGCACACACAGAGAAAAAGACTGACTTCAGTAAGATGGAGCAAACTTGCCTCTCCATACCAGCAAATCCACTACTGGTCCCTCTAACAAGGAAACAAGAGGACTAAGCTTAACCTCAGAGATCTCACCAAGTGAAGTTATCTTAAATAGTGCTCTGCTGAGGCATTGCTAATCAGAATACTGCTGAAAATAGTAACTCCCAGCTGAATACAGTCAGCTGGGAGTTACTGTTTTCCTGCAGGGGGAAAAAAAATGCAAATAGTTGACAAATACGTGCGTTGAGATGTTTACCCCTTCCACGTGTGTGACATTGCTATATTCCTGTAAAGTCTCCCGCAGGAAGACCTACTTAAGATGTACCAAAGTAACTTAGGAACTCAGTTTGCCTATTATACAGTGGTATAACGCAGCATACAAACAGTAATCATAAAAAAAAAAGTTCCTTGTGTATGTGTACCTTAGCTGAACCTACCTCTAGTACAGCTTGCTGCAACGCTGCCATTGTGTCTGAAAAGACTAACAGGCCACTGTCACGACTGGTACGAGTAGCGTTACGGATAAACTCAGAAGAACTCTAGTTTTTTGAAGACTGGTTGGCTTTATAAAACGTAGTTTCCAATTACTTAATTGAAATACAGTAATCTTTTTACAAAAGTTGTTTGGGGCATCAAAGCAGACTGCTGAAATAAAGTCTTACAAAAAGTTAAAATATGGACACATAAAGAACAACATCTTCATGTTTTCTTCTTGCTTTCCAATGCTGTAGGAGGCTTAAAGATTTCCTTTAAATTCATCCAGACTCCTTTAGAATAAACGTTTTTGTAGACAACTCGTCTGTCATGAGGCTGCAGTGTTAGATGGTGGGAACACCCAGATCTTCTGGATTTATACCATTCATTGCAAGTTTGGTTGGTTAAGGCCAAGTATAGATTGAAGCAGCAGTATGCACCCAGTACCAGTGTGAGAAGAATAACAAAACCGAGCATGAAGACAATCCTAGGAAAAGTCAGGAAAAGGTGCTGCAAAGAAAGAAAATAACAACTTAGTTAAGAAGTTGGAGCATTAAATCACATGGAGGCATGTGACCGCTGCAACAGGTCACATGAAATGCACATCCGCACGCGCACGTAACTGCAGCCCCAGAAACAAGGTGACAGCCCTGTCCCCCATCCAGCTCCGTGATGGTCCATTCCTGATTGAATCTCCGAATAAAGCATAGAGATTTCCAGAACGGTATTTCCTCGCAAGCCTTGCTAATATGCGGGTGTATTTTCTACACCCATCTCTCTCTGAATGCTTGTATTTCATATTGGAATTTTGCTTGTTTGTTTTTTTTTTTTGTTGTTGTTGTGTTTTTTTTTTTTTTTTTTAAATTAAAAAATATCACTAATGCAGATCAGCTGAAAACAAACTGCCAACTGAAGAGGCTACAATCTGGTACAACTTCAGGTTTCGCTGACACGATACAGTTTAAGCAGCTCTTTTCTGAGTTAAATTCCAATACTGGGGAGTGGTAACGGTCCTGCTCAAACATGAGCAAGCATTCCCTGACCAAGATCCCTTTGTAAGAGTACAAGGCTGAAACATCTGTTGTCTAGGATGAGGAAAAGATAAAGCATTTACTACTTATCACCTCACTGCCATACTGCAGAAAGGGATCAGGGGACTGAAATGCAAATGGCTCAAGTGCTAGAGAGACTCAGAGTCGCCCTTTGCTTGTATGCGAGAGAAAATATTCAAGTATCTAAATTCCAGGGCAGTACGGTCCTGCTTTGACATCTCCATGAAGGTATCTCAAGGATTGTCAACTGTTTCCTAAACGTTACTACAGTAGATGGTCACTGGAACGTAAAGTCATTCTTTATGAACCAGATCTGCTGAGTGAAAGCAGCCTGGGGACAGAAATCCGGAGAATGGGAGAGCAGAATGAAGTGCTCTGAGAAAAATCACACATTTTTAAAGTATTCTGCAACGGCAGTTTTCTAAACCTAATGAGCTGTGTGAAGTTGGTAAAAAAAACTGCAGCCTGTCCACATCCTGCCTGTGAGAACAGGTGGACTTACAAGATTCCTGAAAGCAAAGACCGAGATAAACCTTTTCATAAGCTAATAACCCAGACAGCATAAACTGACCTGAATGAGGAAGAGAATCTCAACAGCATGCTCTCGTCCTTGGTCATCAATGTAACTCCCATGCATCACATTTGACAGCAGCACCACCTGGATGAGAAATGCTGCTGTGATGATTGCAATGGTTGCAGCCATGGCACTCAGTGTGAAGAGGTAAAGGAAGAAATACTTTGCGTTGAAGGCACCAATGCAGTTGTTGACCCACACACAGTGGTGATCAAAACGATGTACACACGTACTGCAGAAACCTGATGAGGAGTGAGAGACAAGACAGTTCAGTTATTTGTTTTTTAAGTAATCCATTTGTTTTTTGCAGAGTTTAGGGTAGTTTTTCATCTGAAACAGTCTGAGAATTATGGTCATGATTTAGCTGATAGCTTTCTAAGAAAACACATTAATTTCAAATGCATATCATAAAACCCCCCCAATACTAAAACCAAAGACCTGTATCTCATTTCCTCTTTTATTCACCAAGACTGCAGCTTCTCTGACAGTACTGCCTAGCAAAGCATATGAAGGTAGAGATTGTAGCTCCCAGCTTTATCTTAGATGATAACAGCAAATTCTGCAAGAGAAACGCGAAATCCTGAACTCGGGTCTTGACAGGTGATCATTTTTCATTTAACTTCTAGATGCTCAAAAGCTTGCCTGTTCCTGACCCAAAATGACACCCTTGGAACTGGTAATTTCTGCAAGAAATAGCAGCAAAACAGTTCTATGGATGGGCAAAGGGCACTGTGACCTGGGACCCCAGTAAAACGAACACAATCCTGCGTGCATCGAGCTGGATAACAGAACAGATGTAGTGTGAACTGCAGTTACTGATGGAGAATTAATTTGGGAAAGCATTACCGTTATGCCTATCAAGGAAGTTAAGATTCTTACTGCAGTGTTTTGATCTGGCTGGCTTCTCCATGTTGCACGTAGGACAGACGATGCCTTTCTGAAATAATACACCATCATATGCATAAATCTTAACCAACGATGCATGATTTGATTTTGTTATTATACCTGCGAAAGAAACAAGAAAAACAGCAAAAGTAATGGTGTTTGTAACATTTTTTAGGTTCCGTTTTCAAACGGCTCCAGCTCACAATTAGCAGGAGCTTACCAGAATCGGCCCGGGAGCAGAGAACGAAGCAGCCCATGTTCCCAGCCAGCAGCAGGTAGGGCAGCAGCAGGGGGAGGAGGTGGAACTGCAGCTCCCAGCAGTAAACAAACACTTCCCATGTGTATTCCCCGTACACTGCAGCTTGCAAGGCTATGTGCAGGACAACAAACAAACAGCTTCTGTAACAGAAAGGGGACAGTCTATTTAATACTCAGCATCCTGATTAACAGGTCAAGTACACTCAGAGGTGATCAGCAAAGACTTTCCAAATGCAAGGAGACACCTCTTTTAGGTTTTCAGGCCAGCATGGATTGCATATTAATAGTGTTTTCTCCATTCAACGGCTTCTCCTTCTCTTCTTCCCACATACACTCCTTTAAATATGCCAGCTAAATTCACTTCCATTATTGTCCCTTTGGATTTTAATTCCAACAGTAAGGTCAAATACAAAGCACCCTTGCTGCTGACAAAATACGCCACAGCAATAGGCCACAAAACATTCTGCCAGAAGACATTTGCTGCATGCTGCTCTGAAAGCAAAGAAAACCCCAGTAAAAGGTAATCTTAAAAAAACCTGTAATACTATAAGCAGCTGTCACGGAAGAAGCGTGGCAGGAGGTTAGCAATGGCGAACACTAGTCCCAACCTGTCAGCAGACTACAGCTTCTGCGAGGCAAGTTGTACAACTGCCTGGCAAGCAGGTTTGTTTGTACTGACGATGCATCGTACTGAGCAACAACTTTCAGCAGCCTGGCACGCAGATGCTCAGATAAGCCACGCACTAGGGGAGCATGTTCACTTACTAGAGTTCTCTGCATTATACGTCAGTTTGCTGGACTTTTATTACGAGTTTTAAATAACTAGTGATGTGTATTTTACTACAGCGGGAAGTCTGTTGCAGACAAGTTCTCCTCTACTGCTCTCTCCTACACCACTTGTGTGTGCAATCCAGCAGGATCCTGTGGAGTTTCCTCTCAACTGCAGGGCTACAAGAAGATGCCCTCAAGTGCCGCACCTCACTGGACTTCTGCACGAACTGAAAAATCTCTCGCTTGAATGAGGTGACGCAGTCAAAGGGTGTGCGTGGAGGATCAAAGCGCCTCCAGCGCACAGCATCATCTAGCAATGACAGCTACACCAGGCTCATCAGATAATTGCTCTGCTGCTGGCTGCACATTTGACTGTGTAACCACTCTCTCTCAGGCTGTGTTAACAGCAGAGAATCTGCACAGCAGGCAACAAGACAACTGCAGCACACGTTCAACAGCTGTAGAAGTTACGCCCCTGAAGTGTCTGTCATACTAGAGTTGCTGCCCCCAGAGGAAAGGTATTTAAATTGTTCCTGAAGCAGATCCTAAAGCACCAAAGTTTACAGAATGCTACAAAATTCACCTTAATACAGCAGGCTGCACATTGGCAGCTGTGCAGCTTCCCCTTGAGCCACCTGGACATCCAAGCTGCTGGAGTAAGACTAATGGGATTTGAGGGAGAGGATGGGGATCGCTAGCTCTGTGTAAACTCATTCTGCAGCTGCCAGAGAGTCTGTTGTAATTCTCTCGTGGATGCAGTCTCCCACCAGTGTGACCAACATCTGTTACACTGGAAACTACTGAGCCACATTATCTTTATTTGTCATTATGTTCAAATATTTCAGGGTACCATCCTCCCAACAATAAGCAAAGAACAGAAAGACAACAGTGTGGCAAACCTTAAAGGGAATCTGTAATCCCTGACAAACGCCTCTAATGAAGAGAGAATATCTAAGGATAATACTGAAAGCTCTGACGGCGGCAGGAGGTCACCTGTAGTGGCCAGAAACACTAGTTAAAAAGTAAGGTCAAAGGCATAAAAAACCCAGTGCAATACCTTGTGTGGAAGAGCCTGTGAAGCACCCTCTGTGTCGCTCTCTGGAGCTGTGTGGGGATTACAAATGACAATACCTGAAGCAAATGAAAACACTGTGTTACCTGAATTGCACATCACTTCTGCCTTGTGGAACGTTCAAACAAAAACATAAGTCACCTGATCCCTCAGTTATGTATCACTGTAGCCATATCACCGGGAAGGAAGCCCATTTTCAGGGGCATCTGAGCTCCTGAGAATACAGGCAGGCACATTGCTGGGGTTTTCAAAATGGGAGGGAGGTTCCATATTCTTGGAAGCCCAGAAGGCACAAACAAATGTATCTGGGTTAATGTGTGAAAGTTTTAAGGAGCTTATATCAGGTTATAGACTGGGCAACTGGCTAAGCAGGGGATAGAACTGAGCAATTTCTGAACTACAATATGCTTCATCAGGACATCTGACAGATGCAAGCAGAGATAAGCAAAGGGATAAAGCCTGCTATCCTCCAGAAAAAGGAAAAAAAAAACCCCACCACCAAACAACCAAAACCCAAACAAACCCCACCAAAACCAGGAAATCCAGAGTTTCTTCAACTACAGCTATGATCCAGTCTGATTAACTCCAGGTCTATCTAACTGCTGTTTACAAAAACGGCTAGGCACAATGAAGAAGAAAACCGCCTGTCTTCATTCAGCAAAGTCCTCGGCAATAGCCTGTGACTGCGGAATTGGTTGACTCTGCCGTTCAGAAGATGACAGATCTCTATAGCAACACGCTGCTCCATCAGGGGTGGAGGAATTAGAGCAGCCGAGCCTATTTCTAGCTGACACGGGAAGAAAACATGCAGTGAGAGCTGCTTGTCTCAGATGTGAAAGACTAGAAGGCAAAAAGCATATGTAGAGTTGAGATGTGAAATATTTTTCTTTTAACTGGCATGCCTCGTATCAGCAGTTCAAGTGACAAGTCTTTTTTAAAAGAGGTTGTGTACTGCGATAGGAAAGACACAACTAGGCAGAAAAGCAACCTGCGTGCAATTGCAAAATTAAAATTTGAATTAGCTGTGTGTGTGCTAGTGCAGTCTAACATTACATTCAATATCCATTATTCCCCCCCCACGCTACAGCAATCCCCTGTACTTCAGCCATTCACTACACCAAAGCAAAAGGCTCTTACAAGTACGATTTGTGCTTGCAGCGATGATGAAAGTAGGAGAGAACGAGAAGACCTGTACAATGCATATAACCACCTCGCACAACTGAAACACTGGTGGCAAGGAAAACAGGCACGGGGGTGGAAGCTGACTTGTCACAGAGCTAAAAACAGCTGGGCTGTGTGCAAGTTAATAATTTCACAGTGCTCACAATGAATACTTTAAAGGATCTTAAAGCAGTGCCGTCAAACAATTTCAACAAACTTATACACTTCATTAATTACAGTCAGAAATGAATTTAAAATACAGCGTCTAGAGAAACTATTTAGGATTACCTATATTTATTTCACACGTACAAGCATCGATTACATTTCTCCAGTCAGTGACTTTACATCACAGCAGCATTTTAATTGCTGATTGTTACACACGTTTCATAGAAGCAGCTATTAAGAAATGCAGGAAAATAAAATTTCTCTGCACAGTGATCTGTGTGTCTATAAAGCAAAACAAAGTATAATACTACTAATAAAAATCAAAGTCTGTTTAGACTCATGTAAACAGCATTAAATATTATTTACAATTTAAATGATAATTCTCTTATCCTTTCCCTTCCAAGAATGCTACACCTTTTTTTTTTTCCTTCTTCATTCAGACACAGCCCAATACACAGAAAAATAAGCTAGTGCCTTTCCAACTCATTCCCTGTTTTTACAATAAAATACCAATTTTTAATCCTCTTTTAAAGCTCTTCATTCCTCCCTCTTTCTTAGGAAACAACAGCCTGCAGCATTATTCCAGGCTCAGGTTAAAGAGCTTCCCCTAAAATATGTGCTAGCAGTTGTAATTCTCTCCCTATTTTAATTCTCAAACCTCCCCCCACCTTCTTCCTCTTAGCGACAGCAGCAAATACCATAAAACTGCAAACAGCTGGGGCCTCATTATTATTTAATTTCTCAAAGCTGACGTGTTACAGTGTCACCAAACAATGTACTTTCTTAGCATTGTGAGAAGTTCCATCCTTACTACTACCCTGCGGTGACTGGCACACGCAGGACCAGGAGCTGCAAGACACAAATGGTTTTCTACTACCTGCTTGGGCAGGATCTCATCAGCCAGAAGGAAACGTATTTCTATTTCCAATCCCAATTACCACTTACCTGAGTGCAGTTGCCAAAACAGGACGAAATATGAAATACACCGCGTCACCACTCTAGCCACATATACTAGCATCTTTTATGGAGGAGAAATACAGCAGTTGCACTAATTTTAGCACGGCGAACCAGGGCAGACCACCAGAAGGGGAGCTGGTCATCACTCTGAAAGCTCGGTTCTTTACCTGGCTTGCGCCGTCAACACTTCTTGCGAGGAAACTCTCCTTCCTTCCCGAGCAGATGCAGAGTAGAGCAACAGTAGTGAGAACAAAACACAAGTAAATCAAAAAGAGCGTCAGAAAGTCCATCCTGAGCCCTGCAATGCAACAGAAGCCGCTCATTAGTGGCCCTCGGTGCCAGCCCTCCGCAGCACCGCCGGGGCCTAGCCGTGCTTCACACCGTGTAGCGCATCGCTAACACAGCAGTGACGCAGCTCGGTGTCCCGCCAGCACACCTGAAGCCCTCCACGAGAGCACAGGGTTTAAATGTCAAAGGTTTATGGATTCTGCACGGCCTGAGACCCGGCGACAGGGCAGCTCATTGATGGGGGACACAGACGCTGGGCATCTGCCAGGCCTCGGGGCTCTGCGCTGCTGTGGCTGCCTGTGCGCTGCCCGCTGCCCACTGCCCACTGCCTACTGCCCACCTGCAGCGGGGACAACCCGAGCCCCGACGCCCTGCCCGACCCCGGGACCGAGGGTCGGGGAGGCCGCTGACGGCGCCGGGCCAGAGGCCTGAGGCCTGCGGCCTGCAGGCCGCCGGGCAGCAGGAGCCCGAGGCTGCCCTGGGGACACAGTCGGGACCTGCGGGGCGTCGAGAGCGACGGTCCCCAGCCCCGAGGGACACCGGGCGGGAGGCGCCGGCCCCGTGGGAGGCCCGGGGGGGCGGAGGACGGACGCGCTCCCCTCAGCCCGCACCGGCGGCCGCCCTCCCCCCGAGGCCGGCTAATCGATCGCCGAGCCCCCGCCCCGGCTGCTCGGGAATCTGCGGCGGCGGCAGGGCCTGTCGCACCCGGGGACCGGGAGAGCGGCCGAGGCCGACCCGCTCCGCCCGAGCCCTTCGGGAGGTCCCGTTCCGAGGACGGCGCTTCTCCGGCCGGCGGGCGCCCGGGCCGAGCGGCGGCGGGGAGGGGGCCCTGCCCCGGGCTGAGCGGGGCTGGGTGACGGCGGCGGGATGGGGCTGCCGCGGGGCAGCACACCGGGAGCGCCTCCGAATCGGGCGAGAGATCAGCCACAGGCGTTGAGGCTGTTGGGGAGGGCCGTCCGTCCTGGCCTTCTTTCTTCCTCCGCGGCGGAAAGCGAGGATTAAAGCAGTAGAAATAAAAGTGAAATAGTTTTTATAAATCCCGGAGTTGTGTGTAGAGTTCTTACGGTCCTGGGCAGCTCGTTAGCGTGTGGGTTGAGTGCTGTCCATGTGCTGTTTTCTTCTGTTTCCAGAGGGTCTGTGTAACGCTGCCAACTGGCGTGGGGCATCTTGTGGAATTCCTTAGGAATCTGCAAAAATTTCCTCAGGTTTGCTGCCTTTGGTGAAATCTCCTCCAAAGCAAAATCCTTTTGTCTTCTACAGGGCTCTGAGCATTATGTTCCCTTTTAACAGGGAGCCTGCTCTCACACCGTCGTGCCCCGTGGGCTGTAAGAGGTAGGGGTGACTTTGCTCCGGTACCCGCAGGGATCTCATCGAGAACGGGCTAAAGCGGGCTAAAGCTGCAGGAGATGAAAGTCCTGTGCCGGTTCCTCACGCGGTGGCTGTCAACTGAAACCGTCCCCGCAGCCGGCACGGTCCCCGCTCTCCTGAGCGCCGCTAATGAGCGGCCGATTGGGTTACGGTGCCTGGGTAGAATTTGCCATAGAAACTCAGCCGGTTGCTGCTGCCGGGTAACTGATCCAAAAGCTTCGGAGCTGCTGGGATGATTTTGTCAGCTCTGGGTCCCGCTCTGCCGCTGGCTGGATCTTGGGCACGACAGGTAAGCCCTCGAGGGGTGCTCGGGCTGCTTTGGCACCGGGAGGAAATTAATTGGCTTGGTCAAGATGCAGCGGCAGGAGGTGAGGTTGGGTTTCAGGAACAGGATCTTTTTTTCCCTGGTAAGTTCTTGGCTCCCAACGCACCAAACCAGAACCCGAGAGAGAGAAATGGAGCCAAAATACCGCCAGGGCACAGCTATGCCAGAGTGCAGCCCGAGGCACTTTGCTCCTGATAGAGGATGTTGTGAAAAAGCCACTTTTTCCATTCCTACCGATACAGCAAAATTTCGGTACTGCTGCAGGTACAGCTGTAGGTTTGTTTGGGACATTGGACATCACCTGGCAAGTTTGGCAGCGCGGAAGGGGCCCTGGGATGGGGGGCGGGCGGCGGCGTGGGCGCAAGGCAGTTTATTTGCCTGCGGGCGGGCAGGCGGGCAGGCAGGGGGGCAGGCAGGGTTTGTGCGCTGCGGTCCCCGCGCACAGCGCGGAGCTGCCCATGCTACCGGCAGGAGCTGCAGCGAGTGCCGCCGAGCAGGGCACCGGCACCAGCACCAGCACCGCCAAGGAGCTCCGTCCACTCTTAGTGTCCTTGTAGGCTGTGCTCAAGGACAAAACAGCCAGCAAATACCGCAATAGCAGGTCGAGTCTGAGAGAAATGAAGCCGATTCAATCCAAGTGCTGTGAAAATGAGTGAAAAGTCTTGTCTGATCAATGTCTAGCAGAAGGTCTTCGAGAAAACAATATTTTCATTAGTGCGGAATCCTATAACTTGTTTTTTGCAAGGATTAAAATTCACTGTCAGTGTTTCAAAGTACTGAAGTCACTTAAAAATGGTGGGAAAAGAAGCAATTACCTCACTTGCTGAAAAAAAAAAACCCAACTATCCACTGCAGTTTTTTTGTCTGCCTGTTTGGGCAGTGAATAGCGAAGATGCCCTGATGCTTTGTGTGCATTTCTGTGCCAACACGGGAGGGCAGTGCACGCTCCCCCCAACACGTGCCGTGGATCTCAGCTGCTGAGGAGGAGATTTGTGTTTGTGCAGAACCTGCGAGAAAGGAGCCATGTCCCGTCTCTAGCAGAGCATCGCTGGCACCAGAGCTGGAAAGGACAGGAGGAGGAGGAGGAGGAGGAGGAGGAGGAGGAGGAGG
>VYZW01050059.1:20714-53145 GCA_013401315.1 Balaeniceps rex
GGGGTCTCCAAGTCCCTTGCAGCAGTGACACGTATGAGCACGAAGGGCACGAGCGTGAGGAAGACCTTCCACCATCGTGCTCACCTTCAGGTTGGGCAGAGCAGGTCCCTGCAGCTCTCCTTCGTAGGGCTTTTCCCAATCCCATGTCAACCCCCAGGTTTCCCAGGGAGGTTGTTTCCCATCCAGCCCAACGCTGCCGACAACTCAGCCTGCACCGGTGCCAAGGGAAGACCGGCTTGCTGTGCGGTCCGTGATGGGATGCAGATGGCCCCTCCCGCTGGTGCCGCAGCAGGATGTGTAATATCCTAAAACCTCTTAGTGTGCTAAGCCCTGGGATCCCTAAGTGCTGAGGAAGCAGAGGAGAAAATCAGAAATAGCAGCTTAACAGGGGGTGGATGCCAGCGTGGGGGTGTCTGCTGCGAAACGCTCTCAGCCGCCCTCCGCTGCAAGGACCCCGCTCCCCTGCGCGGAGCAGCCTGGCTGGGGAGAGCCCTCCTGGAGAGCCCCGCAGCAGTCGGGCCAGACACCCAAATCCCTGCAGCAAACTGCATGTTGTTCGGCAGACGCGTACTCCCAAAACCTCTGTTTTCCCACCCAAATTGCCGGCGGTGGGGCCAGCGAGGTCTCAGTACGCCCAGCTGCCGTTTGGGAGCGGCGACGGCCCGCTGCGTCTCTGCTGCTTCGCAAAGCGCTGTCGCTTCGGATTTGCCCTGTGGGTGAGGGATTTCCCTCCCCGGGCACTAATCTGTTTTACCTCCTTCAGCTCCTAATTCCCCCCAGCGCTGTGGGCTCAGGTCAGCACCAGACTCGGCCAGGACCAGCACGGCAATGAGTCTGTCCGTGCTTCTCTTTGCGATGGAAATAAAGTTGATTAGGAAAGGAAAAGGCAAGAAAGACCTTTCTGCATGCCTGGTGCTGGCTCAGAGCGGCTGGAAGGGCACAGGGCTCGAGTAAGAAGCCCGGGAAGGGGCTGCCATTCCCTGCCCGAGGGGCTGCCCTGGCTCTGCCCCAGCGCCACGGCACAGCAGCCATTTTGCCCACCCCTGGGCCGGCGTTACGGGCGAGGGCCGTGCCCCCAGCGCCCGGGGGGCTGCAGCGAGGACGTGGGAGCAGGGGAGATGCCCCCGGGAGCCCAGCGGGTAGGTAGGACACGCTTCCAGGGGCGATGGAGGACAACCGAGAAAGCTTTGACCCCATAGCGGGACAAACCTGCTGCCGGTGAGAGCCCGCCAGGCTCGCTTGGATGGCTGCGGACTTCTGTAAGTGCTTGAGCCGGAAGGTGTAGAGGCGGAAGGGGATGATGCAGCTCCCCACAGCAAGGCGACGGCCGCTGCTCTGCCGGCCTTTGCCGCGGAGCTCAGCCCAGAGCGGCGGTGCTGGGGCTGTCCCAGTGCTTACTGGGCTCTTGCTGGAGCCTTCAAGGCCTGTGCTCCACAGCCCCAGGGGTGCCCTGGTGTTCGCTCGCCGATGGATTGCATCCTGCTGTTGCCAGACGTGCCCCACGCTTCACCATCAGCACCGCGCCGCCGGTCCTTGACGTCTGTACCTGTCCACATGGGCAACAGCTTTGTTTCCTCTTTAAATAATAACAATAATAATAATCCCTGATTTTTACGTAGTGTTTTAATCAGCACTGCTGTACAAAGGGGGACAAGATTATTACCCTTATAACGTTAGTGACAGCATATTGCTTGGGCCGTTTTAATGTTTCCTTACGAAGGCGGCACTTCTGGCGCCCTCTGCAATGCGGCCTTGAGCAGCTGTTTGCAGCAGCAGAGCCGGCTCGGGTTATTCGTACAACCCTGTCCTGGGCTGCATCCCCAGCAGCGTGGCCAGCAGGTCGAGGGAGGGGATTCTGCCCCTCTGCTCTGCTCTGGTGAGGCCTCACCTGGAGCCCTGCGTCCAGCTCTGGAGCCCTCAGCACAAGGAGGACATGGAGCTGTTGGAGCGGGTCCAGAGGAGGCCACAAAAATGCTCCGAGGGCTGGAGCCCCTCTGCTACGAGGACAGGCTGAGAGAGTTGGGGCTGTTCAGCCTGGAGAAGAGAAGGCCCCGGGGAGACCTTAGTGCGGCCTTGCAGTGCTTCAAGGGGGCCTAGAGGAAAGATGGGGACAGGCTTTTTAGCAAGGCCTGTGGTGACAGGACAAGGGGTGATGGTTTTAAACTACAGGAGGGCAGATTTAGGCTGGATAGAAGGAAGAAATGTTTTACACTGAGGGTGGTGAAGCACTGGAAGGGGTTGCCCAGAGAGGTGGTGGAGGCCCCATCCCTGGAAACATTCCAGGTCAGGTTGGATGGGGCTGTGATCAGCCTGATCCGGTTAAAGATGTCCCTGCTCCCTGCAGGGGGTTGGACTGGATGGCCTCTACAGGTCCCTTCCCAACCAAAGCATTCCAGGATTCTGTGATTCTATGATTTCTGCGGTGATGCTGTTTTCCCTGCCCGTCCCCACGATTCTGCTCTCAGAGCAAGCTGGTCCATATTATCTGTGCTGAGAATGGACATGAGAAGCGTTCCTTTCATCTCCCCGGCCTGTAATAGGGCATTAAACAACGTTTTCAGTGCTGCTGAATTTTGACCAAGATTTCCCAGGTCTCAAAGAAGAAATGTCTTTCGGTCATGCCGCTCAGAGCCAGGCCGCCGCGACAGCGGTGAGGCGGAGGTGTGAAGGGGTGGCTTTGCTGTGCTGGCAGGAGCAGGGACTGGAGCGAACTGGGACCCACTGGGCTGCCCAGGCAGTGGGGGACACACACCAAGAGCCGGCTGTAGGCTGCTGCTGGGCTCCGTGCCTCTCTGCCTGTGTTTGGGACCTTTTGCTCTGAAGAGCACAGAAAGCGTGTTCGTGAGGATGTTTTCTTGAGCGATTCTGAGTCCTCGTAGTCTCTGTAAGATAATTTGCCCAGGTGAAATAGCCTGCGTTTCATTTTTGTAAATGCTTCATGTGTGTTAAGGAGCACAGATGGAGTAAACATGGGAGTAAAAAGCATCTTCGCAGACAGCTAAGATCAAATGAAGAGAAAATCTACATGCGAATTAATTTAGCGAGTGTCAGCAGACGATGCAGGCGCTTACACATCAGCGGCATCCAAAGGGCATCTGAGGGAGCCGCGTGGATCGGCTGGTCTGGTTTACCTTGGGCAAAGACGACGTCAGCAGATGTTTAGGGCCAGTGTGCCCGATTTCTCCTTGAGCATCCGTGGAGCCGGTCCTAACCCTTCAATGAACCACGAACGAGTCCTTTTGAAAATCCTCATCTTTGTATTTCAAGATGCTGTGATCAGGTTAATGCTATACACGGGACAGGGAGGGCACAGAGAAGTACTCCCAGGAGAGCTGAGAGGATCTGGCAAATTCTAAGGAATTTGCAGTAATTTTGCCATTGCAAACTGCTAAAATATTGAGTATTGAGACAGGTTAGTTAAACTAAGGCTGTCTTAAGTCACTGGATGATCTGTTCATTAACATGACATGCCAGGGAAATGAAATAATCATTTTGCTAGACAAATAAATACCAGCAGGTGCCAAAACACGCTTCCCTGGGAGAGGGGGGTTCGATAGGTGCCACCGACGGGCAAGGCAAGGGCTGTGCGAGGCCACGGTCCGGGTGCCAGCTGTAGCCCCGACCTGTCTGGCCAACTCAGCTCCTCACTGCTCACGGCAGCGGCACTGCCAGCAGCCTGACGACAGAAGAATAAAAGCCATTTTTAGGGAAATACAGAGGAAAACTGTCCCTCTTGGGGCATTTGTTCCCCACAGTAGGGGGGGTGCAGCACAGACTCGAGCCCCCACACCTGATGGGATCCACGTGGCCTCTACAGGAGCTAACGTTAAGGATGGAAAATGCACCACAACTCCTTTTTTTCCTCCCTTCTTTTCCAGTTGCAGCCATGCCAGCCACCAACCAGGGCTGGCCCGAGGCCTTCGGGTTCAAGATAAGCGGGACGGGTCCATGCTACATCCTCTGGGTGCAGGAGGGCAGCAGCGCAGCGGTGGCGGGGCTGCGGCCGGGCGATGAGGTGCTGGAGATCGAGGGACAGCCCGTCTCCTCCCTGGGCTGCGAGGCGCTGCTCGGGCTGGCCAGGCGCTGCAGCAACGTGCCCCCCAGCATCGGGGTGGTCTCCCGCCTGCAGCACGTCGACATCCCCCCCGGTCCCCGGGGGTGCTTTGGCTTCGAGTTGGCGAGTGGCAGCCCCCCACGAGTGGCCAGCGTCAGCCCAGATTCGCCTGCTGCTGCCTGCGGGGTCGAGCCAGGAGATTACGTGCTGGAAGTCAACGGGATGCCGGTGATGCTGCAGGAGGCGGCGGCCGCTCTGGTGGGGTCCTGCCACGGACAGTCCCTGCGGCTGGGGCTGCTGCGGCCGCAGCGCGGGGCCGACACGCGAGACCCCGTCTCCAGCGCCGACGCCGTGCGCCAGGAGAGGAAGCAGAAAGCGCAGGAATTCAGCAGAAAGGTAAGGCCGGGGCTCTGGGCACCCCCTGCGCCGAGCGGTTTGGAGGCTCTCGCATTCAGCCTTTGCAGTGCTCTGGGTCGGGGGGATGCTCCTGGGCTGGGGTGCAGGCTGGGGGCTTCAGTGCCCCGGAGAAGGGTCTGATAATTACCGGGAGAGTAGATGGGTGCTGCAAAGAGCTCGGCGATCCTCTGGGGGATAACCCCAAGTACTTATTCCTTTGCACTACAAGAGCGTGTGGAAAGCCATGGGGGCAGATGCCCCCCTCCTGCGCGGCTGGACGTCCCTTCAAAGTTTGAGCGTGTCATTCTGCAGACATTTTAGCTCCTGTTTTGGTGCAGAGGGAAAACATCGCTGTGATTACATCTTCATTGCGTTCCTGAAGGCTGCCTAGTGGGTAGTTTACCAAACACATTGCCTCGCGCTAATTATAAATTTGATCATGGTTGTTTTTTTAATCTTTCTAATTTCCATTTCAAAGTAGCCTTTTAAAATACTGTTATGAAAATAACCAGGCTTGTGGGTTTTTTTGATCCCGAGCTAATAAAGGAGCAGGACATTCATAAAGAGATTCGTGGGTATCAGCCGAATCCCCCCAGTCAGCTTTTACAGTAAAGATTCACAAATACGCACTGAGGTTTGGATGCATGAGGTAGAGCATTGCATGTGAAACAGGTACCTGCTGATTACAGGAGATTAACCAGAGGATGAGAGGCTGTTCCGCACTGCCTCCATCTCGTGAAGTCACATTAAGCCACGTAAACGTTTCCTGGAGGATCGCAGGAGAGCACTTTTGAAGCGAGCGAGCTGGTCACGCCGCCGCGAGCGCCGGCAGCGGCACCTCTGCCACCACCCTTCCCCGCCGAGCAGAGCCGCCCGCGGCGGCCCCAGCCAGCCTGGGCAGAAGCAGGTTTGCGGAGCCCATGTGTTGCTGGCTCCCGGGCACCGGAGCGCAGCTCGGCTGGCAAGCACCTCTCCAGAGGGAGTTAACAGCGCAGATGTTTTAAGAGGCTTCATTTTTTAACATGACGCAGAAAATAATAAAACCCAGTGGGGCGCTTTGTCCCCTCGGTTACCTGGGAGCTCGGCTCTGGTGGGTGCTGCTGGTGCCGGTGCCGTGAGCACCCAGGTACTCCTGCCCACCCGCCGCAAGGCTGGAAGGTCGGAGGATGCCCTTGGCTTGCATTTTGTGCCTGCGCTGCCCGCAGGTCCCTCGCAGCCTGAGGTATGGAGGCTTTTCCCACCCTCATTCGTTCGGCAGAGCCCCTGTTTGAATCGTGCTCGCCGGCAGACAGACCGCTGGCAGCGTTGGGGGCAGCAGGGCCAGAGCTGGAGCCAGGCTGTGCGAGCCCAGCATCCCGGCAGCCTGGGGGCATCACCAGAAAGCGCTGGAGGTGCTCACGGTCTTGGTTCCAGGTCAACATCTCCTCTTGTCCCCTGCGCACTTGGGGAGGCGCTGGGGACTGCATGGACGCAAGGGGTGGCAGCACCCCCCGTTCCCACCCACCAAGCCCTTCGGTCTCAGCCCAGGCAAAAATTTAACAGCAGCATCCTGGGATTCAGCCCCCCAGGAACACCACGGTCCTTGTCATTTCTGTGCTGGACCTCGGGATGAAAAGCATGCGAGTCCGCCCAGGGGACACAGCTGCCTTAGCTGCCCCAGATTTGGTAACCTTGAAGCGCTGCTGCTGCCGGGAGCCCCCGCGGCGCTCGCATGGCGGCTGCACAAACCCAGCAGCACCTGGAGGGTTGTGCTGGGGGTCGCAGCGCCTGCGACGGCCCTCCCCAGGGAGCTGCCAAGTGGGACGAGCGCCTGGAGGGAACGGCTCTGCCCCTTCCCTGGGCAAGGGCCTCTTCCCGCCGGCGCAGGGGGTTTTGCTGGGCAATGCCTGCCGGCTCCCTTGCTGGGCTACACACACACGCACTGGGGAAGGGCGAGGGGCTCGGCTCCGCTCCACTCCCCTCACTGCTGCTGCTGCTTCCCCCTGCGCTCGCAGAGCTGGAGGGAAGCAGTTAAACCTGCTGTCAGCACAAAACCGTCACCTCGCAGGGAAACCCAATGCGTGGAAGGACCGCAGGGTGGTCACAAGGAGTTTTCTGCATCCCAGGTGTATTTGCTGCACCCAGGCAGGCTGGGGGCAAGGCAGCAGCACCCACTACCCAGCACAGCCCCAGGACAGAGGCTAATAAGGAGGATCCCATGCAGGGTAATTGGCTGGATGGTAATTAGCTAATTACTCTGCCTGTCACGGCTGTCACAGGTGGAGAGGACAGGGCAGTGGCTAGGAGCTGCTGGTGCTGTTTCCAGGGCTGGTGCTGACGTTTGTGCTCCTTGTCCCCACTTCCCTGCAGCCTCCTGGAGTTAAGGCAGGACAGTGCTGCCCGGCAGGATCAGGGTGTGATTAGAGGCTTAAATACCTCCAGAAGCCCCTCGTGGCGTCCTCTGCCAGGTAGACTCCAGACTGATCTGCCACGTCCCAGCGCGAGCAGAGTTTCAGGGTTTGGGGTCACGCCGCTGTCCCAGCGCAATGTTTATAACACGCAGAACAGCGATGCCAGGGATGTGTGCGAGGCCCCAGGGGTGCTGTGTGATGGGCTGATGTCTTGAAGTTTCTCTTTCCTCCCCGCATGGGTTCCCTCCTTGTTGGCTGGCCAGATGCCACAACTAGAGGGACATGTTTTCCGCACCGTCAGTGCCTCCGTACGCATGGTGAACTGCTCTGCTGCTCAATGCCCCTTCCCTCTTCTTTCCCCTGCTGCAGGTGGATGACATCCTTGGTGACCAGCCAGAGGTCAAGGAGAAGGTGTTCACTGTCCTGAAGCAGTACGCAGCGGAGCGGAAGGTGGAGTACTTGGCCTATGCACTCTGCATGGTTCTCACCCAGGAGTCCCACCAGCATCTGATTGACAACATCAGGTACAGGGTGCCAGCAACCTCCATGCTTGTCATTAAACCACGGGCATCCATCTGCCCGTCGGTGAGGAGCGTGCGGGGCTGAGGGGCGCAGGCGTGGGTCAGGAGGTTCCCGTGGGGAAGATGCCGACCCCCTTTCCCAGGGGCAGCTGAGCTGAGCTTGGTGGGGTCTCAGCCTGTATGGCTGTCCTGCCCGGCGTGGGATGGGGGGACCGTGGTGGCCCACCGGCCACCACTGCACCAACCGCCGGCCATCCTTATCCCTGCAAGGAGCGGTGGTCACCGGCCCCACGGAGCCACCGCCTCCACCTGCAGTGCAGGACGTGGCTCCTGCTTCTGGCCATCGTTTCGAAGGGAGATGGGATTAGCTGCAGATTCTCCGAGAGCCTGGCCAGAAAATAAACCGAGCTCTGCAAGGCGAGAGCTGGCGGCAGGCGAGGGGTCCGTCAGGGCTGCCAGCTCCTCTTGAGCCCCCAGCAGAGCAGCCGTGCCATGGGCGTGCAGCCGGTGCAACCGGTCCGCTGCTCTTCTTGCAGCACGGGCCGGCACTGCAGGACGGTGCCAGTGCCGGTGCATGGACACATGGTGGGGATTATGGCCAGGCTGAGACGATGGCCATTAGGGAATCAGGTCTCCATCTGGCCCCGCTCTGGGCCCGGCTTTCCAATTCCTGCTTTAATCAGTGGAATTGCAAGATATTACAGTTACCATAACAACGTCCCTGGTGCTGGGGTCTCCGCCGCGCCTGCTGCGATCCGGCAGTGGGGAGGATGGGGAGAGCGGGTCGGTGGCCCTTGCCACACAGCATCCCCCTGCTCTGCCGCGGCGGTGCGATGGGCACAGATCCCTGCAGAGCGGGGGTGCGGAGGAGACTGTCACCTCCCCGGCAGCCACCTTGCCCAGGCTGTCCTGTCCCCCCCGAACGTCCTGGGGCGACCCGACCTGCACATGGCTGGGGCTGGGGGCAGGGATGGACAGCGCCGAGCCCTGCCTGACCCATCACCCCAAACTAGTCCCAGTCAAAAACACCCCACCACCCACAATCCAGAAAAAAGTCTTTTCCCCAACAAGATCCATGAAAAATGCCTCGAACACCTCGGTGAGCCCTTTTGTCTTCATCCCTGGGGAATTATGCGAGAATTTTTTTTCCCCACAGAGAGTATTTGAATAAATATCTAAATTTTCCTCTGGACCCAAGCCCCACTGCGAGGGGCACAGCAGGTTCCCCCCGGGGTGTCCCCATCCCAGTGGCCCCCATCCCAGCAGAGGACAGCGTGGCTGGACCTGGTGCCACTGTCCCCCCCGTGCGGTGCAGAGCTCACCCCATGCCCAGCCCTGCGATGCCGTGGGGCAGCACCCACGTTACAGCCCCCCGATAATGCAGTCGGCCCCCCCGTGCCCCCCTGTGAAAGGTTAATGCCGGGGCTGGGGCAAGAGGCGCCGTAAATCAGGCAGCTAATCTCGGTTTAATGGAAATGAAATATTTAGCTTAGGGAAAAGATTTACCGTCTAATCTTAATGAAATGAAGTCAAGAAAATAAAAAAAAAAAAGGTGCTTTGGAGACCAGGTTTCCCAGCTGCGGGGGTGCTGGGGAGGCGGAGGCAGCTCCGTGTGCGCTGCCGGGCATGATATGAGCCGCTTATCCCGGGGTCTCCCATCCGATGGGTTTGCTGCCGAGCAAGAGCTTTTCATGCTTTTAATAACTCACTGGAAGGTGGGAGCGGCTCCTGGGTGCTCTGGATTTAGGGGGTGCTGTGAATTCATGCGGGTGATTTCCGCACGGCTCGAGCTGGTTCGGTCTGTTGCTGGCTGAGGAGGGGGCTGGGGTCTGCGCCCCGACTGGCCCCCAGGACTGGGGAAGAGCTGTGCGGGGAATTCGTGCAAGGAGGGGTCCCGGCTCCGGCGCTGGCTCCAGGGTTGGGGTGCTGGTGTGGCTGTCTCACTGTCCTTGGGGTGCGGGGCAGCCACCCCTGGGCAGCAGTGTGCGTTGGTGCAATACGGGCGAGCGGAGCCCATCTGAGCTGACCCAGCGAGCATCCTGGGGCTCGTCCTGTGGCACCACCCCTGCGGGCACATCTCGGGACCATGCGGGTACCCATCAGCCAGCCTGGGCGTCCCTGCGAGGCTGTGCCCGGCTCCCTGTCCCCGGGGGCTGTTTCCACCCAAGATGCAGGGGGCAGTCCCGCACACCAAAACACCACGAGCTCGCCCGTGCTTCCCACCCTGCAGAGCCTGGAGGAGAGCGCCGAGAGGAGCCCCTTCCCTCTAGTGATGGTGGTGCCCGTGGGCCAGGGACTGGGGAGGGATGCCGGGGGCGATGCCGGGGGTGATGCCGGCAAGGGTCCCCAACACTCGCCTCACTGGCAGCCCCGGGCCCCGGCAGGCTGGCCGAGCCCTGCCGCAGAGTGCGTGGCGGTGGCCCACCGTGGGTGACGGCGTGTCCCCCGCCATGCAGAGCCAGGCAGCCGGTACGTCCCCGTCTGCCGCTGACCCTCGCGCTGGCCTGATTGGATCTTCTCTCTGCACCAGCTGTATTTATTTTCGGGCTGTTGCTGCTGGCTGTCCTCCCTCCCCTGCCTGTCCCCTCCTCGGGCTCCCCCCGGGGTTTAACGTGCTCCCTGCAAGGTGCTGCGGTGCAGTGTAACCCAAGATCCCCCGACTCAGCACGCACATCAACCCAGGGCTGCAGACACCTCTCCTCCTCCCGTCTGTCCTCAGGCTGGGCTTTTTCCAGTGTTGGTGTTTTTTTTTTTCTTTTTAGCTCAAATGGATTTCATCCCATTTGCCCAGAATTAAGCTCCCGCAGATTTTAATTTGCTGACATTTTCTTCATCCGTGTGGTTGTGGATAGCAGGGATAACGCACGTGCTGCGCCGGTTCCTCCCCGCTCCCATCCCCTGCCCATATGCCTGGTGTGTGTAGTAAAGTGCACAACTGTAGTTCTGCTCAAGAATGATGAAATACGGCAGCGAGGGGGAAAGATGAGCTGTCTCGGGTGAGTAAGAACGGACCTTTCCCGGGAGCCGAGGGGGCTGGGAGGGGAATGGGTTTAAAGCAGCTTAATTCTCGAATCTAGCAACCCCCGGCACCGCAAAACCGAGATGTGCTACAAGTTAATTAACTCTTAGCATCCGTATTGCATCAGAGCAGCTCTTGTCAGGGACTCCGCGGGCATCGCAGCTCTGCCGGGGGAGAGGGGAATCTCTTATTTTGTGTTATTCCATCGCCTGCAAATGCCAAAGCCCGGGTCTAGTCCCGGGGGAGCCGCGGGGTTTACCTCCTCTGCTCCCCGTGGCCGTGCCAAGCGTGTGTGCAGGGGCTGTGCGTGTCTGCACCAGCGTGGGGAGGGGAGCGGGTTATTTTGGGCAGGTCGGGGTCCCAGGGGCGTGCACCTCTTGGCACTGCTCTTATTTCTGAGCCGTTTTCAAACCAGGGCAGAGCTGTGATTCCAGCAGAGGAACGGCGCTGGCTCTGTACCCAAGTGCTCTGCAGTGCCGTCTCAGCGGCCGCCGGCTTTTCCCCGGACTCTGGGGGTCAAAGTCGCCCTCCAAGCCCAGCGGCACAGGGTGGATCCTCACCTGCATTGCACAGGGCTTTGGCACTCGCACACCACCGCGTACCGGTTGCCGTCTCCCTTTGCACCGCGCGCTTCCCCTGTGCTGGCGGCAGCACCAGCGGTGCCCGTGCCAGCATTGCACCAGCTCCCGGCAGCGGCGTTTAGCTTTGAAACATCTGTTTGCAGTAGAATTGGGGAGCGATGGAAACGCAGATCCCCTCCTCCCCGCTGACCTGCAGCGTTACAAAAGCTGGTGCATGAAACACCGGCGTCGACGCTTACCCGGACGCCGTCCCATTAACCTGGATTTAAGTGTTGGGGTGCGTGTGTGCTCCGGAGCACACCCAGCCATATTAATGCATGAGACGGTAACTCCGGGGCTGTTCAGACTGCTGGATGTTGTCACGGAGCTCCTTTAAGTCACGTTGTGCTTCACTCTGCTGCGGGGAGAACAGTTAGGGGTAGTTTGTTACCTCACTGCTTTGGTCGCAGTGCGTTTGCCTCCCGAAGCTGCTGGCCCGCGGTGGCTGGGCCGGGGCGAGCGCCGCTTTGATTGCAGTCGCTTTTGATCCCTGACAAAGATAAAATCGCTGCCCGTCGGGGGTGCCCTTATTACGGGAGAAATTCTACCGAGTTCATTTTAATAACGCTCCAAACACAATCTATTTGTCTCAGCTTGTTTTTCACGGCAATAAAATCGCTTGGCATGTTCCCGTATTAAAATACTCCAGCCATCTGTGACTGTCTCTGGATAAGAAATTTCATTTTAGCCATCAGGATTTATATATTAGGGATTGTGCTGCTTCCCCGCTCGTCCCCCCTCCACGTACCCGCTTCTCCAAGGCTGGGGGGAGCTTTCTGGCCCTCTCGGGTGCCGATGCAGCTCGCAGCCGGGGTCACCCCCCTGAACCCGCGTCGCTCCGGCTGCTGCCTGACGCAGCCCTTCAACCCGCAAGCAGACACTGTCCTCCTGCCCGCCATCCGGGCAGAGCCGCCGTGAAACCATGCGGATGGCAGGGACCATAATGGAGGAAAAGCAGCTCTTGTTTGCTTCTGGTTTAAAAAATCCCTAATCTGATAGCCGGACATATGGTCAACTGCCCAAAAATGGGAATTAGGGCAGCAGGAAAGAAATGTGCCAGCGGTGAAAGCGATTGGGAGCGGAATTCCTTTCGTACCGGCTGAGTTCAAACAGGTCATGACCAAAATGCCCCCGTGTAAAATCTCCTGTTAGGGGATTAATTTCTTTTGACAAATCGAACTACGGCTGTAACACAGATTGTATTAGCCTGGCCCGCTTGCACACCGCCACTGATTTGTCACTTTTATTTTGGGAAGCGGTTACTTGGTCCAAGTGTTTTCCAGTCTCTTAAAGAAAACACGGAAAGCTGCATTTGTCCTGGTGTTCCCAGCAGAAAGCAGGTTGGGGGCAGCGCCTCGGCTGAGGTCACTGCTCTCTGCGGTTCCGACAAGCGGGGGGTGACAAAACTCCCTGCGCCCCGGGGTGGTGTGGGGTGCTGGCGTGGGGCACGGGCTGCGTGGGAGCTGCTGGTGGCCCCGCGTCTCCCCGGTGCGGCGGCTGGCAGGGTCCCACGGGTGCCACATCTAGCAGCCGTTGGCACCCACCAACCCGGCCGCCATCCCCGATACCCGCCGGGCGATGCTGGGCAGGATGGAAGCTGCAGAGAAAGCCTTGCTGGGGGTTTCTTTGAAGGTCTCCGTGTCCCCGGCAGCTGACACCGGTTTCGGGAGAGGCGAGAGCTGCTGATGGGGAAGGTGACCCCCAGCCGGGCACGGGCTGCGGCGCTGCTCTGGGGAGGCTCTTAGCAGCAGGTAACGCATCAGTCGTTACTGGAGCCGGTGCAGGGATGTGTCATGAGAGGGTGACCCCCCCCAAAAGCTGCTGTGTGGGGCTGGGGGTTTTGGGCTGTCCCCAGGGACGAGTGGGGTGGCTGGGGAAGGGCTGTGAGGGGCTCCTGGCCCCGGTGCACGGCCATTGCATCCCACCGTGTCTGTGCTCCCGGGTGGAAAAGCACCTTCATTCCTATTTAATGATAACAACGGTCACATCTGCAAAACATCTGCAGCCAGAGGAGTGATTACTGAGCCTCCCATTACTGGGGATAATGGGACAACAGCCCCTGTGAAAATCCCAGGTCTGCGCTCGCTGCCGGGCTGGAGCGAGTCCCGCTCGTGCATGGGGGTTCAGAGGTGCTGCGTCCCCCCATGGCTGTCAGTGCTGCCGGGGCTGGAGGCCAGTGCAGAGCTGCCGACCCCTCCCCATGCACGCCGAGGTTACAGGGAGATTAGGTCTGAGAACAGAAGCAGAAGTCCTCTTAGGTGGGTAAAGTACACGAGTTTTCTCTCTCAAAAGCATGCGAATTTTAGCATTGCGGCGCGCTGTCGGGGCAGCGGTGCTTTGCCAGACTGGTGGCTGCTCGCACAGCACAGTGCAGACATAATCCAAGGGTAGCTCAGTATTTTAATCCACCCTGGGATGTGTTTTTCTGCACAACCAACAGGCTCAAGGTCGGGTCTTTGCTAGCTGTTTTGGAGCTAAACCATACATTGTTCATTTTTCCTTCCTTTGCTACCTGGAGATTGTATCTGCTGTTAGCAGCTCTGGAAAGCTTCACATCCTCTTCATCAAACACGAGTGCTATCTTTAAAGATGGGTTATTTAAATTGAAGATGTTTTTTTTTTTTAATCTTCTATCCCTAACACAAAGCGCTGCTGTGTTACCCTGGGGGTAAATGATGCTTGGTGGCTCGGAGGGAGGTTTGGGCCCATGGCTGTGGTCCTGGTGCTGGTCCTGGTCCTGGTGCTGGTCCTGGTCCTGGTCCTGGTCCTGGTGCTGGTCCTGGTCCAGCCTGGGTGGCTCCGCCTGTGCGCCCAGCAGCCACGCACCCGCCGCCAATGCTGTTTGCCTTTAAGGTTTCTCACCCATTATGGCAGCATGTAATTTAAACAGAAGCACTTTAGAAGTCAACTAATTAGCACCAGGGAGGCATCCCCCCGGAGTTCGGCGCGGAGCTGTGCCCTCCTTTCTGTTACGAGATCGTTCCAGCTGGAAATTACAGCGACTGCAGTTTTTAGGGAAAGCGAGAGGCTGCGTCGCTGTGAGCTGGGACAGAGCCGGAGCAGGGAGGGCAGAGCAGGCGCTAAAGCCAAATTGATAAAAAAAGGAGGCACTCGGTAGATGGTAACCTCCGCCCAAGACTGAGAGCGCGGTGGGGAGGCGAGGGCGAAGGGAGGCAGGGACTCAGCCCAGGTAAAGTTTGCCGGCGAGCCGGCCCATCTGGCTGCGGTCCCTGCGCACCGCGGGGGTGCCAAGTGGCAGGGGGGCACCGGCTGGCGCACGGTTTGGTTGTTGGATCCGGCCGCGTCGTGGGCGTGAGCCGAGGCTGAGACCCAGCTGCATGAGGATCTGAAGCATCTCCCTTTTGTTCCCACTGCATCCTGACAAATGGGAAAGGACCGGAGTTTCTCTCGGCATTTTCGGTACGTCTCTCTGGTCCGCTCCTCCGCGCGGCGTGCGTGGCGTTGGTTGTGCCGGGGATGCCTCGTGCCCCGGCAGACGTCCCTGCGACGTCTCTCCTGCCTCTCCGAGCTGCGGGGACTGTGCCTCCTGGTGCCGGTGTGGCCCTGCTGCCAACCCGTGCCCACCGCAGCAGCGGGTTGGGGGGAGCCGAGCAAAGCTCAGCTGAAAAATTGGGGTGGGGGGCTGGGGAGAGGCAGGAAGGGCACATCTGGGCTGCTTTGTCTCCATGACTATAGCCCACCAAAGGGATGGGCGGTGGGGACGGGGGTTTGGGGATGCTGCGTGGTGCAGGGGCTGTGATGGAGCGAGGACCGGGGACCCCTCGCTCCTGGCCCCAGCTGAGCTTGAGCTCTGAGCAAACTCAGGGCTGCTTTCACCTGCTCCTGCCGGGGCTGGAGCCGCTGCCCCGCTCAAGGGGACGCATCCTGCACCAGCGAGTCTCAGCACCCAGCTCAGGGTGGATCCGTTCGGGTGAGCTCAGCGCCCGTCGCAGGACACGTGCCCTTGGGAAAGGTGGTTCTCGCCGGCGCTGGGCTGGGGGGGAGGCAGCTCTCAGTGAGCACAGGGTGCAGAAACGGGACCGTGCTCAGAGGTGAGCTGCAAGTGACCCGCCTGCGAGTTTTTAAAACAGTGAGTGGGATAAAGACCGGGATGTGCTAAACATCCTCTGCCGAAGTGAGCCCCAGCGCAGGGAGCTGAGCGGCTGGGGATGGCCGCGCTGGCAGACGGGCTCCTGCCGGGAGGTTTCCCGCACCGCAGCAGCGTGCCGGCGTCCCGGCCGGGCTGCCCCGGAGAGGGAGTGAAGGCGAAGCAGCTTGCAGCCTCTGGGGTCTCTCCCGGCCTGGAAAATGCCCTGAATTAGCATCCGTGAGTTAGAGCGGGCTGCATCCTCCTGAAGAGCATGTGCCGATGCCACTGCAGAGGAGGATTAGTGTGCTGGGGCCCGGGAGCAAGCACAGGGCTGCGGTGCCCAGGGCTGGGGACACCTTTCCCATCCCCCTTCCAACAGGGAACAGAGCCAGGGCTGACCTGGAGCATGCAAGGAGGAGGAGGAGGAAGCTGAAGGCACGAGGTTGGCGCTGCACGGCTCCCAAGCCCCGCCATGGGCACGTGCGGGGCTGCTGGGACAGGGGGTCTGACCTCTGCAAACAGGGTGGGCGCATCCGTGCTCCCCGCCGACAGGCAAAGCTGGGCTTGTCCCGCGGGACAGCAGAGCGCTACAGGAATAGCTGCGGTTTCCCTCTAAGCACCGGGCACCACCCGCCCTGTGCTGGTGCGTGCTGCACGGCGCCGTTGTGCCGGAGCAGAGGGCGGGCTGAGGTGTCAACGCTGGCTAATGCCACCCCTCGTGCTGCCTTCGGTGGGTCCCTCATTAAGGACCAGACCTGAGCACACACGGTTCGGAGGCCAGCACCCCCTGAACTGCAGGGCGTTGGGGAGCTCGGGGGATCCAGCCCCCAGCAGCGCTGCGGCATGGGGCCAGCCTGGGCTTCCCGAGGCCGCGCTGCAAATTCTCTCAAAGCTTTTTGCAGAGGGAAACTATTTTGCATGCTTTAATAGGATTATTTTTACCAGCCACTTAGCTCCTCTCCTTGCTAAGACACCACTTTATTTCTAGCACCGAGTCAATTCACGGTGAAACCCCTGCAGCGTGTCCTTGTGCCTGGTTATGGAGCTGGCCGTACTTCGCTCCTCAACCCTGATGTTTGTCAGCCGCGGGCGAAGTGGCAGTCAGCGCAAAGTGGGACAGCTTGCAGGGCCAATTTAATTTGGCCAACTTAAATGGGAGCGTGCTCGTTTCGCCTGCGAGGAACCGGACTTTTCCCAGGGCAGAGGCGCGGGGTCCTGCCGGGACTTGCTGCCGTCGTGCCGTGTCCTCCCTGCCACGGGGCTGCAGCAGCCTGCGCTCCCACGGGAGCCTGCTCACAGCTGCCTGAACTATTTATTAGCATGGTTTCGCTCTTTTCTAGTTGCTGCTTAATCACAAATTGACTGTGAATTGTACCAACGTGTTACTTATTTTAAATTATCACCAAATGCTTTGCGTGAACGTATGTCAGCCTCGGGATGGCTCGCGATCTGTCTGCTCCTCCTCAGCGTGAGCATCAGCTCTTATTTTGAGTTCTGCCTTTTGTGGGGGGAAATAGAGATGTCCTGGTCCCGGTAGATTTGGGATTTGAAGCCTCCCCCTCCTTCTCCTCTAGCTTCACCCAGGCTTTCGGGTTCCTTTGGTGAAGTTGCCTGAGGGATGGGGGAGACCCACGGGAGCCCCCCGCCAGCCCCAGCCCCTCCAGCCGCGCTTCATTAGCCGCCGGCCATCGGCACAGCCATGTCGCGCTGGCGGCAGGAAGGTGCAGCCCCTCGGAGCGCATTGCTCTGGGTCCTCTGATGCCCGCTGTGAGTTTGGCCCAGTTAGTGCCCCCGGGAGATGTGCTCCCCAGGCGCTTTGGAAGTGACGCTCGCATCCCTCCTCCACCGCAAGTGTCGGGGTTTGTGTTAATGTAGGGAGCGCGTTCTCATGCGCCGCAAGGTGAAGAGCACTAATGAACCTCACAAGACGGTATTGTCTAACGAGCAAATGCAGCTGCGACAGGCAGCCCGGTACGGGTGCAGGGAGGAGTTGCTATAGAAACACACGGAGAGAGCAGCTCCTCCAGAAGCCCCTAAATGTGCAAACGGGAGGGTAGGAGTGGGTCAGCGAGGTGACAGCGTCTCGCTGTTGCAATGGCAGAAGGAAAAGGAAAAGTGTTTCCCTGTGTTACAGGGATGAAGCCCTGGTCGGGTGGGAGCGGTGCAGAGGCACTCTCCCCGCATCCCGCTTTGTGCCACTGTGCATCCCCCGAGGGTCCCGGGGGGTCTTTGTGGGGGGCACAAAGGCCTCTTGGCTGCTGGCGGAGCAGCTCCTACCGGGCAGAGGAGAGGTGACGTGAAACGGGGCACGTTCCCAGTGATGGCCCCTTGCCTGCGGCATCACTGTGCACATCCTCATCCTCAGGAGAGCGGAGTCCAGGGCTCCCAGCAGAGGGGCTGGGGCAGGAGATGGGGAGCAATATTTTGGGGGTCCCAGAATGTGCTGGGGAAGAAGCGGGTCTGGAGGAGGTGGTTTGGCACTGGCAACACGGGGGGCACTTGCACGTTGGGACCCGCGGCCGTGGGTACCACACAGCAAGGAGCGGCGTCGCAACAGGACGGGCACCATGGGGACAAGGGTCCTCCCCTGCCCGGCCGGCTCCGTGGCTGTCAGCATGGGGGGAAGCAATTAATCTGGGACTCGAGCTGAACCTCATCACCGGCGTAACAGGACCGGCAGGTGAAGGGGTCCGGGACGGGATGCACGAGGAGGAACAGAGCTGTTTGAATCAGTCTCTGCGGGCACTGCACTGTGGAGGGGCCCGACCTCCTCACCGCAATGGAGCCGTGCACGGGATGGGGCAGGAGATGCAGCCGGTCTCCCCGGCATCCCCAGCCCTGGCATTTGCAGCTCCAGGGAGGACTGAGGCCAAGAGCGCACGAGGGGCTGGGGCTGCTCTGACCTTTCCTTTCCCAGGTGTGGCTGGATCTGGAGCTCTGCACCACGGCCGCTCCGGCCCCGCTCCTCACTCCCCTCCCTTGTCTCGTTTTTCCAGGATTTTCATCCCCAAGAAGCACCGGCAGCGGTTTGACGAGGTGGTGTCGCAGAGCCTGATCAGCAAGCTCTGCCGCTCCAAGAGCGAGCACCACAGCAATCGGCTGCGGCGCAGCCGGAGCGAGGACCACCAGGAGCGGCTCCTCGTCTCCACCCGCGCCAGCTCCGTGCCCCGCAGCCATGAGGAGGCCAGCAAGAGCCTGCGGAAAACCACTTCGCTCATCACCAGCAATGTGGCCTCGGGGGCTGCCCGCAGGTAAGACCTCTCCTGGACGCTCTCGAGTTCCCGCGGCGGGGTCTGCTTTGGCATGGATGGCAGCATGGGGGAGGGATGCCAGGGAAAGGGGGAAGGCGCAAGGAAAGGAGATGTCTCCGGTGTGCAGAGTGGGTGAAATCCTCCTGGGATGAGGATGAGCAAGGGCCTCTCCCTCTCGAAGGCTGGGCACGTTTGTGCCCTTTGTCCCAGCTCTGGGCCACCCTTTCTGCCCCCTTGCTGCTGCAGGGCTGGCTGGGACGAGCCGCCTGAGGAGCTGAGATGGCACGTGCAGGCTGCAAGGGGATGTCGGCTCCTGTGCCGGGTGGGCTGCAGGGTGCCTGGCCGTGCCAGCAGGATCCAGGGTACCCGACCATGCCAGCAGGATCCAGGGTACCCGACCGTGCCGGTGGGATGCAGGGTACCCGGCCGTGCCGGTGGGATGCAGGGCACCCAGGCACAGAGCAGACTGCGTCGTCCTGCCCTGCCCCGGCGGGTGTCTGGGTGCGAGGCCTCGGCCGCGGGAGGCAAGCAGGACAATCCCTGGTGCACGGGGGATTAACCCACTTCCCGCTGCCCATATGGCCAGGCCTCAGCTCCCTGAGGAGCCCGGCCATGCTGGTGGTGGCTCCTGCTCTGTTCCCAGCCCCATCCCACAAACAGGAGAGCAGGATCTGGCCTGCCAGCGCAACCAGGGAATCCTCCCGGGAGGGGCTGCGCTGCCAGAGGCACGTCCCGAGCTATTCCCCTGCCTCCAGCGGGTATCTCCAGGGTGTTCGGCTGCAGCACACCTTCCTGCCGGGATAATTTTTGGTGTGACATCCAAAATCCAGTTCCAGCACAGCCTCCCTCCCTGCCAGTGTGGGATCGGTCCCTACAACAGGCTTTCTGGTTGTAAATGATGTCGGCGGTGTTGCCTTCTCCTGGCTCCCCATGGGGAGCAGCTCCCAGCAGAGAGATTTCCTAATGCTCCTTCCAAAATTTTCTAGCTGAATTTAATTTCTCTCAGCAGCCTACAAGATCTTTGCCCCCTAAACCCCATTGTCTCTCGCATTCTATGTAATATATAAGCTATATCCCATGTTCCACTTTAAAACCACATCGGATTTGAAGGACCAGCGGTGGTTTTATGAATTTGGTAATTAATGCAGAGCAAGAGGCCATGCTCAGGGGCTCTGCCCCCAAAACAGCAGCATCTCCTCCTGCCTCCAGAGCATCTGGATCCCCCCAGCCCTCCTCGAGGTTTTGTCTGGGCCATTTCTAGCACCCCCCGGATCACCCCCCACTCCGAGCTGGCTCAGCACCATGGGGTCCCTCTGTTCCCCAGGCATCAAGGGCTTGGGCACCCGGGGGATACCTGGGCTAATGGAGCTTTGGTGGGGCTGGGAAAGGAAAGAACCACCAAATATTTGTTGGGCTCTGATTTCTCATCTGCTGTTTTTTACCTGCAGAACTGTGCGAGTTTATAAAGGCAACAGGAGCTTTGGCTTCACGCTACGCGGCCATGCCCCGGTGTGGATCGAGTCCGTTCTGCCAGGTAAGAAAACCTCCAGCCACAAGGTTCAAAGACACTTATTTATCTCTGGTCTGAACTCAAAATTTTAAGTGCCTGCTGTTTGCTAGAAAATAGCAAAAGGGACTTTCACAAGGCTCAGTGATGGGGTCTCCCGAGTTGAATAATTAGTGTCTTTAGTACAATTTAGTTCGGCTTCACGCGCTCCCTCTTTTGCAAGGTGGAAAATGTCTGTGTTCAGGGAATAGCCTGAAATCACACCTGCATTTCCAGTGCAAGCTGGGCGCTGGCATCACTGCGCCCGGTCAACGGCCCCAGCCCACCCAGATAATCCAGCTGCAGTGGATGCCCTGCCCTGGGCAGTGTCCCTGGGCACAGAGCGGCCGGAGAGCTGGGACCCCATCCCTGTACGCAGGGCTCCTCCAGCTAAAGCCCCTCTCGTTCCCTGTGCATTTAGGGAGCCCGGCTGAGAAGGCTGCTCTCAAAGCTGGAGACCGGATCCTATTCCTCAACGGCCTGGACATGAGGTAAGACCTGTGCCAAGGGGTCCCGGGGGGTAGGTGGCCAAGCACATGCACGTTCACTGTTGTGCAACAGAAACAAGTGCTGGTCGTCCTTGAGAGCTGTCTACTGGGGTGCATGAGGGGTTTTGCCCCATGTGGGTGTATCTCCTTTACTATTCTTCTACAAAAACTGGCTCTAAGAGTAGTATTTCAGCTCCATCCCCGCTCCTCCTTTGACTTCTCTGTGCAAATAACCACGTATAATGCACGACGCACTGTATATAACTGGTGTCCTGACCGCAGCCCACCCGCAGACCCTGATTCAAGCCACTGTGAGTTAAGTTGTACAAGTTAAACCCTGGGGGTTCTGCTTTTGAAAAGAGCGGAGCGCCAGCCAGCCCACGAATCACTCCCAGAACGGGATCATAAGTTTAAAACCACATGGGCAATTGCATTTCCACCCAGAAGTTAATTCTTCTATATATTATAATTCTTCTATATATTATTTGCGCACAACAAAAGCAACTAAACCGGCACCGAGCGTGCAGCTTGCTGGCGCAGTGGCAGCAGCCCCCATTTCCTCGGGTTGGTCTTTCCACACAAAAAGCAAGAGCAAAGAGTTAGAAGAGGCTACACGATAAGAAAGTGATGAATATTTAAAGGTTAAACATCCGATGCTGCTTCTGTCAGTGCTCAGGTTCTCACATTTCAGCTGATCCAGCAAACTGTTGGCTGATGCAGTGCTGCCAGAAAATAGAGGAGACTGAGTTGAAGGTTGTCCTCTGAGCCCACGTTTTGGCAAGCACTGTCCCAGCCCGGCCCCTACCCTTCTCCAAGGGCACTCCAAGAATATTTTTTTTTTTTTCCCCCTACAAAAATGCATTTACATCCACCTTGCATTTTCTTTCCACGCAGAATTAGGACAGGCAAGGAGAGACCCGCAGCACTGTATCATTTAAATGGAAAGTTCATCTTCTGGGTCTGAGCGTGGCTTACAGTAACGCTGGCTTCGTTTGCCGTACCGGCTCTGCAGGGTGCCCGCGGGCATGCCCTGTGGTTATCCCTTGCTGCAGGTACAGCGAGAGCCCGGTCGCAGGGTCATTCACGCTCTCCCTCGGGGAGGCTCTTTCTGAGCAGCACAGATAAAACCAAGCACAGACCGAGAGTCCAGGGGAATCGCAGCGGGGCCCGGCACCGCCTGGCTGTGAGCAGCAAGATGAGGCTTTTTGCGAGATAAATGAAGCCAGCTGCAAACTTCATTTCACCGCTGCTCTCCCACCGGCTCCTGCCCGCAGTGCTGCCTGCGCAGGCAGCCCGGCAGCTCTGACCCGGGCTCTCCTGTGCCCCACAGGAACTGCTCCCACGACAAGGTGGTGTCGATGCTGCAGGGCAGCGGGGCGATGCCCACCTTGGTGGTGGAAGAGGGCATCGTCAACTTCTCCAACGGTAAGAGTGCGGGGAGGAGAGGGGCCGGAGCGGCAGACACCCCACGCCAGCTCCCGAATTCCCGGCGCAGGAGGGAATTGCCCAATACCGCCCGTAGGCTCAGCAGGTTTAATGCGTTGCCTGGAGCCTAACGCTGCTCGGCGCTGCCCGGAGGGGTGCTCCTCTCGCCAGGGCACGCAGCTGCCCGCTTTCTGGGATCAGGCTTGATCTCAGGCTTGGCTGCTCTCCAGAAGGGTTCATCCTACTGTATGATCGTCCTTGACAGCCCTCGCCAATGTCCTCTACATGCAGTCTGTGCTGTGTACTTGACCAAAGTAATCCAACCCCGTGCATCCATGGTCACTGTGCAAATCCCACGGTTGTGTATGGACTGTGCTGTTCAGAATAACTGCTGCCCTTATGAATAATTTAGCTTGCTGCCGGGGAGCGAGTCAGCGGGAGAGGAGGGTATCTGGGGCAACGCGGGTGGTTGTCAGCACCATTTCAGCGGAGGGGCAGGACCGCAGCCCAGGGCAGAGCGCGGTCGCCGCCGCGTTTCCAAAGCTGTGCGAAGGCAGGAGGGTCGGTGCATTATTGGGGTGCTGCTCTGCAAGGCATAGGCCCAGGAATTAGGGACCGGCTCTTCCCTCCAGAGCAGCAGTGGACCCTCCTGAGCTTCACATTAGGAGCCTGGTGTTACCAACTCGTTCACATGTGCCCTAGAAACAAAACCGAGCACCTCGCTATTTTGCAATACAGAGCCAGTGGCACTCAAACTCCTTCACTGCCCCCCAAAAGAAACCAAGAAAAGATGAAATTTTTTGCTCCCACTGCCTTGGCCACATTCCCAGGTGGATGAGTGCATCCCACAGACACGGCCAGGTCCCTCTCCCAGCCATGCTTATTGCCCCGTGCTCACGGCAGGGGCGGCCAGGCCGTGGCACAGGGACCAGCGCAGATGAGTGTGGCAAGCAAACGACCTTCCATGCCTCAGATCGCTCCCAGGTAACCCCTGACTGATGCTGCTTTTGAAGTCAATGATTATCATAAAGTGCTCTGAAGCTTGAGCAGAGGCTTTAAAGAGCCAGGGAAGGAATATCATCTGCATGCCTTGACAGGAATTGCGGAAGCAGCGTGGTTGAAGAGACAGATCCCAGAAAGCAGCCCCATCAAAACACCCCTGCCCATCTCCAGCAGGTCCGAGGACCTACTGGAACAGCCAGGAGCTCCAGAGCAGCTGGGCCAGAGCGTGGGAGGAAGGCAGGGGCAGTCACAGCTCCAGATGAGCCATTTCACCCTGTCACCATGCTGCCTTCCAGTGACCCAAATCTGTTTTTTCTGGGGTAACGATGTCTGTATCAGCACACCAGGATTTGTATTTCTGTGGAGCACCCATTGTGCGCGGGTGCAGCTGGCCCCAGGACTGACCCCGGTTTCGGGACAAGCCTTTTAACCCATGGCTAAGACCTTTTGTCTGTTGAATTCTCTTTTTTCTTTCTACCTGCACCTTGCAGACTCTGACTCTGC
The DNA here is from genome assembly GCA_013401315.1 of Balaeniceps rex. Lineage (NCBI taxonomy): Eukaryota > Metazoa > Chordata > Aves > Pelecaniformes > Balaenicipitidae > Balaeniceps > Balaeniceps rex. The sequence goes on from VYZW01050059.1 coordinate 44,021, forward strand.
TGACTCCCCGAGCACCTCCTCCGCCCTCACCTCCCTGCAGTGGGTTGCAGAGATACTCCCCTCTAGCATCAAGATTCAAGGAAGGACCTTCACCCAGCAGCTGGAGCACCTGCTGACTCCACCTGAGCGCTATACCATCTGCAAAGCGCTGGAAGGCTTCTTCCAACATCGGTAACTGTTAGCAGCTCCGTTCCTCTAATGCTGGTGCCTGGCCTGGTAGCAATGCCCACGTCAGAGTCGGTCTCCGAGCAGCAGGCAGACCTCGGCTGCGAGGCTGGCAGCACGGAGCTCTGCTGTGACCATGTTCTCTGGTTTCCCCAGCGTGTATTGCCCTGTGCGTGCCCACAGGGCACAAGCCCATCTCTCACCAGGTGTCCTGCCCGAGGACAGGGCAGACCCATTAGCTTTTAAGGTTAATTCACCCCTTAATCCCTCATCAAACAACCTCAGTCCCCCATGGCATGGGCTCTCTTGCTGTCTGGCCATCCCTGATGGCCACAGATCCCATTTCACCTCTTTCAGTAAATCTCGCCGCGTTTCATCCTCGTCTTCTCGCTCTTCTCAGCATCTTGGTGGCAGCGCAGGAGCGGCTGTGGCTGGCAGAGCCCTCGTCCTGCAATGGAGCACATCCTCCCTGTCCTGCTGCAAGGGTCAAAACCGACCCCCTGGCAGACTCGAGGCTTTCAGTAGTGACCTTGTTTTCTGCCCTTGATCTTTAACCTTTCCGCACCGTGCTGAATAAGCCATCCCTCCGGGTGCTGGGAGATGCTTGCTGCCTCTTCCTGCAGCTGCTGAGCCAACCGAGCCGGGCTGCCCGGCTGCTCCCTGGGGCTGCAGATGCCCCGGCCAGGGCCAGGCAGGCTCCTGCTGCCACGGTGCAGCAATCTGCTGGTGTAAAGATCAAAGGATCAGAGGATTGGAATCCTCAGTTTGACAAGGAAATGCAGTAAAGCCCTCAGTATTTAGGTTACTGATGATAAAAGAGACTAGAAACTACCAAGTGCAACGCCACGGCACTGCCCCTGTGCACCACGGCTCAGGCCAAGGGCTGCACCACCCCGCAGCATCCCCCTGCCCGCAGGGAGGCCAGGCTGCATCAGTGCCTGTGGATGCTGGGGGAGGTACAGCTGCAGAAACCCCCCCAGCACCAGCTGAGTGAGCCTTCTTGAGGCCCCGTGATCACTAACACTGCTTTAGCAGAAGTCATTGCTTTGTGCTGTCCTGAGGCTGCTTCTACGGGATTCCCCAGTTGGACATTTCAGCCCGAGGAGCGGCGGCTGTGGGAGCAGATCCAGTCCTTGGGGTCTGCAATTGGGAAACGCAGACCCTATCCTAGCAGGGTACTTGCTCAGTGGACAAGGGTGGGAACCCAAGTACCATGAATCAAGTCCCCAGGTTCCCCTCCCAGTGCAGGGCTGCCCACGTTGCTGGGCCTTCCAGCAGTGATTGACTGGGAGCTGTCGCTGCTGCCCACCGCAGGGAGCAAGGCTCAGCAGGGGACCGGCACACCCATCCTCCCCTCCAGCCATCTCATTTTCTGCCTGTAGCTGCCCTGGATAGCTCGACACGGAGGCCACTGCTCCATTTAACAATAATTCATCACGACCTAATTGCATGCCTGTCCCAGACAAGCCAGCTGTGACCTCGAACTGCTCCGCCAAGGAGGGAAATCCCCAAGCATCAAGTTTATGGCGCTTGCCACCACAGCATGCAGGTACCCACATTTCCCAGCAGCAGACACAGGAGACGGAGTCAGGACACCCCTGTTCCAGGCTTCAATCCCCTGCCAGCTCACACATGACAAGCCAGCCGGCCCTGGCCACCAGCCAGCCCTGGCCACCAGCCGGGAGGAGCAGTGCCGGTGCAGGGCAGAGCGGCCGCCTGCCTCAGCAGCTCCTCCGCAATGCTTGAACTTTTCCGAATGGGAAATAGGCTTCTGGCAGCCAAGGGCTGTGTCCAGCTCCACAGAAAAGGCAAGTTAACCCAAAACAAGGGAGGAACTTAGCAGGTGACTTCTGGCAGGCTCTAGATGGCTCCTACCACTTCTCATCCCTGCTGGCCTCTGAGGTCCCCCAGGACACTTCATTGATGAAGTCCTTGCAGTATCTGAGCCTCTTCACCCTTCGGCTCTCCCCCATGAGCCAGGTCCCTGCCCCTCAGAAGGCTGCAATGGTCCATTCAATTCACATCAAGACAACAGATTTGTTCCTGCATATGCAATCTCCTTCCCACTCTTCATAAGTTCTTCCTATTACTTCTACCTTAAGGATGCAATAGTTGCAATGAGCTCTAACCCATCACATCTGCCTCGGTTTCTCAGTAGAAAAGCAGCCCGAGTAGCTCTCTGACCCCAGACAGCCTTCCTCCCCCAGGCTGCTTTATCCTCCTCACTGAATGAGGTGCTCAGCCCTGCTGGTCTCAGCAGCCCTTCCACCAGCTCTGCACTCCGCAGAGCCAGCCCGAGCCCGAGCCTTCAGCCCAGCGAGGCTGCCAGCCCAGCTGCCCCCTCCAATGCATCTCTACCCAAGCCTGCTTACCTGCTGCCACCCCAAATTCAGGTCTTCCCAGGGTATCTCTCTGCACCCTGGTGCTGCTCCACCCCAGACACCCTGTCTGACCACCGAACCAGGTTTTATACCTGGCTGCCAGGTGCTGCCGGTCCCGGGAGTTTGCTTTCCCCGTTAGCACCAGCTGCACAACTCCACTTCCTGAAGGGCTCGGCCCCTTGCTCGCAGCCTGGCACCTCTGCTGTGAATAACCCGGGTGCCAAAGGCTCCGAGGCAAAGCCGGCGGCTGAGGCCCAGGTGGAAGCAGGCTGGGAAGCGCCGGAGCCCAGGGAAGCGGCGTGGTGGGGCTGTGCCGTAGGGATGCGCTCACTGCCCAGCCCTCTCTTTCCAATTTTGCAGGAATATTGACACTCTCATTGTGGATGTGTACCCGGTGCTGGACACACCGGCCAAGCAAGTCATTTGGCAGTTTATCTACCAGCTGCTGACGTATGAAGAGCAGGAGCACTGCCAGCAAAAGATTGCCAGGTTTCTTGGTTACAAGTCCTTGGCAGGTGAGAGGAAAGCCCCTGCGCGCCGGCACGGACACGCCGTGTCCCACCGGGTCCCTGGGGACCTCGGTTCGTCGTGCTGGGAGCAGGCTGCGGCAGCGAGGGAGCAGCCAGCTCTCCCCAGGGGCAGCGGCTGTGGCTCTGCCCTGCCTGGCTCCTGCCCACACACTGCCTGCACGGAGGCGGTGGCTGGGTGGGATGTAGAGCAGCGCAGGAGAGTTTCCAGCTCGTGCTACCGATGAGGTTGATCTGTAAATGGCAGGCGGGAGGTTACCTTTTCTGCACCACAGAGCTGTGCAGTTTTGGGAGGAAAGCGCCTTGAGAGGAGAGATGGCACCTGGAGGCTGTCTCTGGGAGCAAAGGCTTTTGGAAGCTACTTGGGTCGTTAGAGGTTAGGAAGTCCCGAAAGGACATAGCTGGTTTTGGGGCAGTGTTCAGATCAGAGAGGCACAATAAGCGATGTCAGCGGCGTCCCTCGGTCCGACGTACGCGGGTATCCGTGGTTAGAGGGGGTAGGGACCGCGGCTCCCCCAGCAGTGCCGTGCCTGCCCGGGAGCACGGCTCTCCCAAAGAGACTTGGAAGGCAGCCGGCGATTCTCCTCCTCCCTGGTCCCCCTCTCCCCTCGCCATCACCTGAGGCTGTGGCAACACCAAAACCAGCCGTGGTTTGCTGAGGATTGTGGGCTTTGCAGTCAGGCAGCAGGAAAGCGAGGGCAAATTTGGAGTGAAATGTCCTAATCTTTGGGTTTGGGCTTCTTAATTGCTTTCAAATTCTTCTATTCTAAGCTATTGACGTTGTGTTGATGTGTTTAGTTTAGACTCAACGTAGGTACAAAGAGGTGTTGCTTGAAGAGAGACTTTTGGAGGAGCACGGTTGTTTTAGCACAGCCTGTCCCCTCGCAGGGAGAAACAGCTCCAAGTCCTGGTGCAAGTGAAGTCCTGGTGCAAATGAAGTCCTGGTGCGAACACTCCCTGCTGTGCATGGAAACTGCCGGGCATTCGCTCACTAGTTTGCACCCTCAATTGCCACTGCTTTTGCGTGTGCAGAATCATGGCCCAACCTACCTAAAGGGTTGTGTATTCCTTTAGGAGAACTTCAGAAGATGTCAAGGGAAGCCGGTATATTTGCAGTTTGCAGCTGCGTTTCAGGAACACAAGGCAGGTACCCCCAGGCAGTGGCAGAGGAGGAAAGCACGGGAGCCAACCTCCCAGGACCGGGCTGTTTCAGACTCTTGTCCCCAGCTTGCGGGCTGGGCCCTGGCTCCTTTCAGCTCCTCAGGTGAAAGGGGCAATGTCCGACCATGTGAAGTTCTGGTTGTGCTGGTGCATTACCTGTGTGTCCATGCGATGGCCAGAGATCCCTGAATTTGGGTTAGTCCTTCACCTGGGCTTCTTCCAAACTCAGTGGCGATCTCTGAGGTTTGTGTCTATCGGGCTGTCCGAGCATTGCTCTGTCGGATACCACGGAGACTGGTGCTCCGGTATCTTCCTCCTGCTGTAAGTCTGAGCCTCTCTGACCTGCACGTGGACCGATCCATCAGACAATGTGCTTCTTCCAGGCAGTGTTTTGGTGCTGGCCCCCACTCCCATCTTGTCCCTTGAGGGCAGCCAGGAGTTAGCCGGGTCCCTCTGGATCAGCCGAGCTCAAGGCTGGAGTTTCATGTGCACCATAAGCCGGTAGATGCCAATCCTGCTGGAAAAAGCGACTGCATGTCCCATCTTTAGGCATCCGTCCCCCTGCCCTGTGCTGGCAGCAGCGTTTGTAACCCGCTCCGCTCCCCGGGGCCAGTGTGAGGATGGCTACCGGGGGACGGGCAGCTGCAGTGCCAGCAAGGCTGTGCATGGGGCCATGGTCGAGTGCAGGGCTCAGAGAGCAGCTGCGAGTCCGATGAGCTTGGGGGAGCCCCATGTCACGGCGAGGAGGAGTGGGGGAGCTGCAGGGTCCGGCACGCACTGGCTGTGCCTTAGGAAGGGTGTTTTCTGCTGCAGCTGAGCCAGAAGCAGAGGATCGCTACCGCAGCTCCGTTCGAGGGGCCTCCTTGTGCCGGGGAAGCCTCCGAACCCCCCGCCCCAAGGAAGGGGGGGCAGCAGGTGAGTGACTGGGGGCTGCGCGGGGGTTCCCTCTGCGGGGAGGAGGAACCTGGGTGCCGGTGGCTGTGCCGGAGCATGAACAGTGGGAAAAGATGGAGGTCAGCATGGAGCCAGCACAGAGGCTTTGACTGGAAATCCATGTTTTGAGAAAGAGTTCAAATAAGCAATTCCAATAAGAGGCCGCTTGGGCTGAGGCTGAGCTTTGTCTCCAGTCCCTTCCATTGCTCAGACATGAACCGATGCTGCTGGTCTGAGCCCTCTGTTCCGGCGTGCACAGTTTCTAGCTTCCCTGTGAACTTTCTTGGACACCATCAAATTCACAGGGAAACCAGCATTTGTGGAATCCGTGTGAGGCAGAAGATCATGGTTCAGTGCCTCTTTGAGACTCCTGATGAACTACACTCGTGGCACAAACCCTCCTTCTTTTCAGAGAGAAGCCCCGTATCTCCCCATTCCTCTGAAAATCCCGTCCTCCTGGTGTTGCCGCAGGGCCTTCCACAGCCCCCGGATCTCCAAGCCTCTCCCCCCGGTGCGCCCCAGGTTGCTCGTTAGGTTTTCAGTCCTTCAGGTCTTCGCCCTCCTCTCCCAGAGGGCAGGACAAGGCATCCTGCCCATTCCTCCATCACCTGAGCTGACTGCGAAGGGCACTCGACCTGTGCTTACGGCTTCTGACCATGATGTCCCCACCACGACCTCCCCACCGCAACCAGCCACGCTCTGCCGGCACTCCGGCCGCATGCCTTCCTCCCGGAACCTCTCACCAGGAGCGTGGTGCTCCTCCGCTGTCGGGGGCGGCTGCTGCCGGAGCAGTCAGCTGCGAGACATCTCCCCGGGGAAGATGCTCTGACCTGCCTCCGAGGAGCATTCCTGGTTGTGATTACAGCACAGAGAGTGGCCGGCAGCTGTGTACGCCGGAGGGAAGCCGCTCGCCCGGGCAGATGCTCGCCAGCTGCGGGGACGCAGCCTTGTCCTCAGCTGCCCTGCGGAAGAGCGGAGCAGCCTGCGACCTGTCGTGCTCACCTCAGCCAAGCCTGAGCAGGCTCTGGGGTGCACCCTGCCCCGGGCGCTCCCAGCTCACCTCCCCGCACAACCCTGTTCTTTACAAAAAGCAAAATTCCTCAGTCCTGGAGAGGGAGGTGATGCGGGGAGGGGGCTGCACCTCCTGCTCCCGATGAAAGCCCCACTCCAGAGCCCTTTCTCCTGACAGCCAGCTATGTCCGGCCTGCGCTCTCCTTTGTTGCCATCAAACGCTGGGCTCTGAGCACACAGCTCCGGTTTGGTGCTGGTGCGAGCAGAGCTGCTCCGCTGGGCTCTCCGAAGCTCTGCCTGCCCGCCCCAGTGCTCAGCCTGGCCCTGACTGCCGGGTGGAAATGTGGTGGCTGAAGGGAACGTGAATCCGTCCGACCTGCCCTCCAGCAGCTCGGGAAAGGCAGGGATCGCAGACTGCATCCTCCCGGCAGCCCTTCACACCCCTTGGAGATAAATCGGGGGTCCGGACACGTCTCTGAGAGCTCATACTGCCGCGGCCGTGAGCCTCTGAACAGCAGCTCTGCGTGGACGTAACTGGAAAGGCAGAGTTTCGTTTGGAGCTGGTCAAACCAGCGTCGCTCCAAGCGAGCTCCCTTGTGCCTTCGTGGGGGTCCAGCCCTCCCTCCCTCCCTGCCTCCCAGCCTCCTCATGGCCCCTGCAGAGCCCCGTCTCAGGGGACACTGCCGGGGCAGCCAGCGCTGCCTGGACATCTGTGACCGAAAGGACCAGATCTTGGAAACTGCGACCTCGACTGCCATGTGTGGTGACCCTGTCCTGGGGGAGGCTGAGGGAAAAGAAGCCAAGAAAAAAGAAACACCCATGGCACTGCGGCGTCTTGATACCTGGAGAGTTCTCAGCGTACTGCAAACTCCCGCACGTGCCCTGGATAATGTCTCTTCCCCCGAAATGCTGTGATGGACCCCCCCGCTCGGCACCGTCCCGCTGTTTGCAGCGCTAGTGAGGAGCACACAACCACGCCGCGGCCGCAGCACTGCGCGGGTGCTGAGGATTTATAGGCAGCTTCCAAACCTACAAGCTGGTAGACCGAGAGATAAATAATATCCTCGTTTTATAGAGAAAGAAATTGAAAACGGAGAGGTAAAGGGCAAGGCTCAGGAGGATTTTGTCTCAGCTGTGCTTGTTTTCTAGCACGATCGTGGTTCACTGCCGGGTGACTTCTGCTGCCGCCCGGGGAAGCCCGCAGTAAGATGTTCCCGCATGGGGCTGCCGGCCGCCCGGCACGGGTCCCTTGGGACCCCCAGAGCCGGGAGCTCCCGGTGCTTCGCTGCACACCTGGGCAGGGAGGATGGCGCCGGGTCCCAGCAGGAGGCGGGGGGGACCTTGATGGGTCAGGACCGTCGGGAGCCCCGGGGGGCAGAGGCAGAAGGCTCCTGACTGGTTTGTCTCTCCTTCCCCGTAGGCCAGAGCGACACCGTGGAGGTCCCGGTTCGCGTGATCCCTGGAGAGAGACAGGCTGGCGACGGCACATCCCTCCCGGAGACGCCCAACCCCAAAATGGTGCGACCTCGCGGGGCTGAGGGGGGGACAGCACTGGGAAGTGCTTTGCCGACGTGTGCGGGGCTGTTGTGTTCACAGGGAGGGTCGACAGTTTGACTCCTTTCACGTTAACGCAGGAAAGCAGAGAAAAGGGAATGGGGAAGGATGTGTCTGCATGTAAATACCTGCTGGTGTCCCCAGCACATCGCAGGTCTCTGCGGGTCCAGAAGCCCCACCTCGATTTGGGCATCGACAGCAGCTCTTTGCCCTTTTTTTCAGATGTCGGCTGTCTATGCAGAATTAGAAAACCGCCTGATCGGCAGCTTTGCTGGCAAGATGGGTAACGCTGCCCTGCACAGAGCATCGCCGCCTGCCCCAGAGCTGGCACACGCTGCAGGTAGCGTCCGGCTTCCCACGGCGCGAGAGAGGCTGTTTTGGGGGGTTCTCAGGCGACGGTGGATGGTGCTGGCCAGGCGGACGGAGGAGAAGAAACCTTTCTCTTGGTGCCGTCTTCTAAGGAAGCAGTGACAGTGCCATGTGCGAGCCCAGCGATGGCTCCTGCAAAGCTACATCTGCAGGAGGGCAAATCCCACGGGATGGCAAATCCCACGGGACCCCGGCACACTGCTGTGCAGCACAGGGCACTGTCCGGGGATCTCTCCTCCCCGCAGCCTGCACCGTTATCTTGTGCCACATTCAGCGCGGTGCTGGGGTGGGGGGCTCCAGGGAGCGCCTGGTGCAGGACCCCCCTCGACAGCAGCTCTGTCCCGCAGGTGCTCGCAAGCCGGGGATGGCGATCTCGTGGCCGAGCGACCCTCTGGCCTCCCAGCAGTGCTACTACCGCCTGCACAGCAGCGTGGCTTCCCCGAGCAGCACCGAGTCCAACCCCTACGTCAGCCTCGACAGCAGCCCAGCCCCGTCCCCCAAGCACCGGCACTACTCGCTCAGCCCTCTGTCGCGACGGAAGAAGCTCTTCACCTTCTCCAGGCCGCCGCGCAGCCGTGACACCGACCGATTCCTGGACGCCCTCAGTGAGCAGCTGGGACACCGGGTCACCATCGTGGATGATTTCCTCACCCCTGAGAATGACTACGAGGAGGTGAGCATGGCGCAGGGGTGGCCCAGTGCACGGTCTTTCTCTGTCCTGGTCATGGAGCATCCATCGTGCACCGGGATGGGTGCAGAGCCTCTGGGGACACGTCCTGGGGCTCTGTGGGTGGCGGAGGGGGGCGAGGGCTTCACGGCTGGGGGGCAGGACACCCCCGAGGGCTGGGTGGGTGGAGGATGAGGTGCCACCTTCAGCCTCTCCTCTCTCTCTCACCCAGATGAGTTTCCACGATGACCAGGGCAGCTACGTCACCAACGACGCCAGCAGCAGCGAGTACATCAGCAGCAGCGACGAGGGCAGCTCCCTGACCTACTCCACGCTCTCGGACCACATCCCCCCCCC
>VYZW01050060.1:3717-27904 GCA_013401315.1 Balaeniceps rex
GCTTTGTTGTAAAAGGATTAAAATCTCTTTGAACACACAAGCCTAAGGGAGCTAGTTTTTTAAGCTGTCCCATTATATAGTTGAAACTGACCTATACTTAAAAATATCACAATACTTTTAAAAAATCAAAGTATTTTGCAGTTGTCATTTTAAAATATTGAGTTTAAAATTATTTGCTGTCTTCCCCTATCTTGTGTTCCAACTTGAATGTCTGTCAGAACAATGCTTACAGAAATCAATAAGGTCTTTTTCAATACATATAACAAACATTTTTTCTCTATGTTTTACCCTAAGGGCTTTAACCTGGAAATAATGAAACAGATGGCCAAGGACCAAGCCAAGGACACAGTTTCTGTTAAGTGGGTACAATCAGGTCTTTGTCATGATTGCCCTAAATGATTGTTACAAGAGATGGGTATCACAGATGTAAAAGACTTTACGCATTCACAACCTGTACTGAAGAACAGGTCATACAGAAACCATTAGGTTTGTTCTGTGTTATCTGCAGAGCTTCCTAAAGCTCCTAAAGCTCCTAAAGCTCCTAAAGGGAGTCACTCAAACTGAGTTTGGCTAGATCAAAACTGCCTTAGTGGCTATTCCAATGAATTGTAGTTGACTAAAACCAGGAAACTAAAGTCAGGAATTGATAAGGCAATTAAATAGAGCAATCGCTCCAGAAAAATGGGAGGATCAGATGCAAAGTTCTAGAAGTTACCCAATGCAACTTCTACAGCTTTGAATACAGGTTCATGAACATAGTTTTGTCTTTCAGGCTGAGAAACTGAATTGAGGTAGGTCAAAACTCCATATCTGAGACAAAGACAGGGTTTGGATTTCAGTTTAGACTTAGCAGCAGAATTTGTACAAAGGTTTCTCACAACAGTGAGAGGTGTTACGTGGGCATTTGGAGTTGATCTTTCTCTACTCATGAATCCCAGGAGTTAGGGGGGGAAAAAAACAGTAGTAAGTAGCAACTTATGTAACATGTTCAGGTAGCATTTTGGCCAAAGCTATCCTGGAATTAAGAAAGATCAACTCAGCAAATTTGCATTCAGCCTAGGCATGGTACTGAGTCCTGAAATTTTACAGTTTGAGAGGTTTGCATTAGAAATACCATGCTGGGTTGAACATATTATGCCACCCTACTGAGGCTGACTAAACAGGACTTAAAAACTGCAGTGAGTCTAAAAGGACTAAAGCAGGCCTAGAACAAAGGAGCTGCACATTTCCATTTATACTCATTGATGCCATTGTATTTTAGGCCAAGGAAAATGTAAAGCAGAGGACTGAGCGTGTTTGTGAGTGGAGTGTATTTGACATATAACAGGAATCCTGTCTGCTTAGTGGGAGGTTTGTTTGCTAAAGTCATTATCACCTCTTTGTCTTATTCTTATATCTAAGCTTTCTGCCATTCTTCCTCTTAAACCTGGAACACATGCCTTAACCCAGCATGTTCTTTTCTCTTTCAAATCCCTCCTATCAGATGCAATTAACTAGATTGTACATATTTTAGGGATCAAAACCAATGGAAAATTAAAGTCCCAGACATGTGAAAATCATGTATTAACTTTCTGCACTGATCCCTCTATTAAGTCTTTTTAATACTATGAAGCAATACCCACAGTACTAACAATACAGCCTCCACTGCAGATTTTATTTAAGAGTGAAAGCAACAATGAGTTGGAAACAAAATGAAAAATGCAAACCCACATTTTCTCCAAGTGTCTCTGTGCTTCAGGCTAAATACATTTTATATGGACAAAAGTAATTTTTTATTTCCTAACCTGGATAATGTTTAGAGACAGGTTTTGTGGCTATTTACTGTCTTTCAATCAAAAGTCCTTCTTTTGTTACAAAAGCTTTAATAAAAAAAATTCTTGATGTTGCAGAAAATATTACTTAATAAATGAACCACATTTAGGCAGCATGTCAAAAAGGAAACCTCCTTGTGCAGGTGGGTGGTTTCATAGTTTGTTTCTTCTCACACTAGCAGATACGTGTAAATTGCTCTTCTAACTCCATGTCTCAGTACAGGTGAGAATCAGCCAGAGCACTACACACTCAGTTTCCTCCATCATGTAGTGTGACATTTGAAAACTGGTTAAAATCTCCTAATGGGAGAAAGCTTTTCAGAAAACTTCCATCGAAGTCCCACCTAGTAGGTTGCCACATGGCAAGTACCTGATTTGGAGTAGTTATACCTTACTTCATAACAGGCCATTTGTTCCTATGAGCCATTTCTGTTGTAAACTGAGTTAACAGGCAATTCATTTTGTTGAAAAAGGTCTAGTCAGCTTTCATACTGAAGGATATGCAAACAGATTTCTCCACAAACCTTGGTTGCAAATGGCTTCTGACTTATTAGTTACAATAATATGATTGTATCTTTTGTCTGGAATTGCCACCATATCTGAAGCACAGTGTTTTCGGAAGATTAATATCCTCTATGTTAAAAGAATAAAAAACCTCCAAGTCCCTCATTAATTGTGGTGTTTGGATAAAAAGCAGGGGGAAATCCACAACCAAATCTACAACAAATAGTAACATAAAACTGACATGTTCAGGAGTTTTTAGGAATATTACTAATTGAATGATGCAGTGTAAGATGTTACTCAGTGTTACTTACCTCCTTTCTACAGTGAAATAATTATTACACAGATGACCTCTGTCCTCTGAAATTCCCTCTGCAAATGCCTTTTGTGCAATGAAGCCACTGAGCCCTAAGAGAAAGAAAAAAATCTAAATAATTTAATGCTTTGTCTTGATCTGCCAATTGATGTTATCAATGGCAAGAAGCTGAACAAACACCTTTCAGTCAAATGAGTAAACTAGGACCAATGTAGCTGACATTTTCTAAGACATACTGATGGTAACTCTCTCAGGACCTTATTTTGTTCTGTTGAGGTTGTAAATTGCTGAATCTTAAACGGAAACCTGGGTTTATTATAGGTAGAAGAAAATACTGGCATTTAGATCCATAAAGCTATCTTCAAGGTTTCAAACATCAGCTGAAATCAATGAGACCAAAGTGTTAAATATTTCTTGTCTGGAGTCTAGATTTCCACATGACTTTGTTCCCTAAATTATTACTAAACATTTAAATAGATTTGTGAATACTAACATATAATGAGACTAAAGAAACATTTTTTTTTAAATAGTAAAATTAGTTTTCATAAAAGAAAAATTAGGGGTTTAGAATGGTCTTTCATATATTGTGAAGCAACATTAGAAGTTAAGCCATGTGATAGGTACTGTTTAATGTGTAAACATCAACTTAGTATCTTGTCCAAGAATGGACAAGATACAAATCTGAATGATACAACAAGCTGTCATTGAGAAAAAGAATGATAACAGCTATTTCTCTTCTTAAAAGTCTTTAAATGGAAACAAATCCCCATTTCTCATGGTGTCTCAGCTGAACCTTATAGAATTTGTTGTCAAGGTTTATATCCATATTGTATTGCTTTATGCATAGTTCTCATTTGATCAAGAAAGGTCTGTAATGATGGGTTTTATTTAATTGTCAATGAATAAAAGTTTTGATTATGGATTTGTTTCACAAATATTTAAAATATTTATGTCTGTGGTACAAATGTTGAATCCATGCCTTCCTTTTAATTTAAAAGGTAGCTTGCCAGTGAGTAAAATATATATGAAAATGTCAAAGATATCTCTGCTTTTAGTCAGCTATGATTTCAGGAACATTAAAGGATACAGTCAAATGCACTTAAAAAAAAAAATCTCATAATGTTCACAACTGATTATCTAGAGCTTTAGTTGTGTAAGCCAGAGAGCACTATCTTGTAAATGAGCAAATATAATGGTAGTAGTTGTGAATTATGAAACATTCTGGCCCTAAATAAATGACCTAATGATTACAAATCAAACATATCCAGATTTTGCATGACACCAAACTGACACAAAAAAAAATTCAAATCACTATAGGGTCATCTAGGTATATTTGTTGAGATCAACAATTAAATATTTGTCAAGGGGTCTTCTACCAGATTATTTTCTTCTTCTTCAAAATTCCTTACATTTTCTGTGTGCCCATCTATATGTTTTTCAGAATCAGTCTGTTTGTTAGGAAGATGTTAGGCCAGACACCTCTCTGAGAGTAAAGCAGTACGCTACCAAATAAGTCAACAGAACTTAGTACACTTGAAAATACTGCCTCTTACCAACAATTTAAATCCACTTTTATATTTAGCTTAAAAAACAAACAAACAAACAACCCAAAAATTAAAGAGACAGGGGATCAAGTTTTCAGATATGGCAAACATCATAAGTTATAATTTGTTGAGCATGGTTATTGTCCCTGCAAGAGAAACACACAAACCCAAGAATAGACCATAATACCAACAGACTGTCTATGCATATTTCATACTCTATTATCTAGTTTCCAAAGATGAAATAGCCCAAAGTTCCTGAGTTCAGTTCTTCCCAGTGACAGTGGAAGTATATCAACCTTTTATATGTGTAAAATAATTCACATATTTAAATGAATAGCCACAATATATGTAAATATACTTAATTTGTTCTAAATGAGGCTTATGGCCAAAGATGCTGGCTATTCTGTTGCCCCCTGTCTTCCCTCACAGCTACCTGGCTGCAGGGTGAGTCATCTCAACTTCCTGATCTAATAGAAAATATAACTCTCAACAACCAAGATTAGCTTGCCATTAGACTGGAAAGATCAATTGATTCATCCAGACTAAATAATGCTACTAGATCGAACACAGGAGAGGCAACAGCAACAAAAAGGCAGAAGAGTGTAAAGTATAAGAACACAGATGTTGATTTTGACAGTAGCTGTGTAGCTTTGGGCAGTAGATTCTGACTTCTGGCTAGGAAGGGAGGAGAAATCTGATCAAAATAAGGAAAAAAAGGATGGAGGGCTCAAAATGTAACTTGAAAGGCTAATCAGCACACACTCAAGACAAACCATTCACCTATTGCTGACTCTAGAGAATAAAGTGTTCTCCTAAACTTTTCAACGCATATTCCACATAGCAAGGACATTGATAAAACCAGAAATGGTGTCCTGGTTTCAGCTAGGATGCAATTAATCTTCTTCCTAGTAGCTGGCGTAGTGTTGTGGTTTGGATTTAGTATGAGAAGAATGCTGATAACACACTGATGTTTTAGTTGTTGCCAAGTAGTGCTTACACTAGTCAAGGACTTTTTCAGCTTCCCATGCTCTGCCAGGTGCACAAGAAGCTGGGAGGGGGCACAGCCAAGACAGCTGATCCAAACTGACTAAAGGGCTATTCCATACCATATGACATCATGCTTAGTATATAAACTGGGGGGAGTTTGCCGGGGGGCAGCGATCACTGCTCGGGGACTGGCTGGGCATCAGTCAGCGGGTGGTGAGCAATTACATTGTGCACCACTTATTTTATATATCTTGTTATCATTATTATTATTATTATTTTCTCTCCCTCTGCTGTCCTATTAAACTGCCTTTATCTCAACCCATGGGTTTTACTTTTTTTTTCTGATTCTCTCCCCCATCCCACTTGGGGGGAGAGTGAGTGAGTGGCCATGTGGTGTTTAGTTGCCAACTGGGGTTAAACCACGACAAATGGCCAGCAAGCATTTTGACCAGAAATAGTTCCATTCCTATCACCACCACATCAAGTTGTCAGAACCACTCTTCTGATAACACCTTAGTGGCAAAGCTCAGAACAGCCTGTTATTGTACTAACTTTCCTTTATGTAATCAGGTAATATATAATTAGAAATTCTATTTAATCTGTGTCTTTGCCATTATATTTACATCACTGACTCCAAAATATACCATACTTACCCTTTATATGGATTTGAAGAGTTTCAAAGAAGCATTTAAGTGCAGCTGAAAGTGTGGAAAGAAACTACACATCAACTCTAACCACCAGAGTGTTTACAGTGGCTTTTCAGTTGCAAAAGGGATTTTTTTTTTTTTTTCCACTTTAGAAAGGCTACACTTATCAGCAGAAGCACTTAAGCCTTAGTGGATCTATTGAGTGCCACAGAATATACTTTCTATGCCTGATTATGGCATGTTTTAGAAGTTACTCTAATGGGTAGTGAGGTTACTTTGGGCATTGCTGTCATCTTATATCACAGAGTGCATCTACCACAGGCAGCACAGGAAAAACTGGGTAAAGGAAAACAGGGCAGGTGCTGTGTCAGTAATACATTGCCATGCTCTCTTGTGGGGCCAGGGATGACTGAGGAATATTAAAGAGGGTATTTAGTGTTTTGGGGCAATGGGAGGAAGATTGGCGATTTATAATGTAGCAAATTCTGCTTGGCTTGAAATATGGAATGAACTGTGCCATAATGCATATGCATTTTGTTTTACCAATGTGCCATTAGAAGAAAGAAATAACCCCGTTAAACTTTAACAGTTTTATGATATTGCAGAATGAGATGATCATAGCAAAAATATTCTTATATTTCTGTTGTTGAAATTTTTATTGGAGATAGATTAAGTAAGAGATCTGGATCCAGCTCATGGGCTAAAGGTCTAGAGAAAGATACCACTGATTTTTATCTTATTTAGATTAGGTCGCAAACAGGATTGTATATTGGGAAAGACATAAAAGCAGAGATAAAGTTAGGGTTTAAGTTGGGCCTGATATTTCTAGAGTTATTCTTTATAGAGTTCAACATAAAACAATTTAGGAGCACATCATCTTCATCTCCCCTCAGTCCTGGACATTCTGTTCATTTTTTAGATCAAAATACAAAAGCACTTTTCACACAGCTTGTGCATTCCTGAGCATCACTGGTTCCCAGGCTGTTCCTCAGGAAATCAGACCCAAATGAGACTAATGACAACCAAATCCAGAAAGAGCAACAGAACTGCAAGCACTCAGTCATGTCACTAGTTTTAAGCCAACTGCTCTTGGATTGTTTCGTTTGTTGTATGGACGAGATGTTCCAGTGATACAAAGGCAAAACTATGACTTGGAGTTATTATGAAAGCATTTTCATACACAGAAAAAGTTATTCTACCTTTATTCAGTGTTTGGTCATCCAGAGGCATAAAAAATAAGCAATAATTGCCTACTCTGCTTCTTGATCCATATTGACAGAGATGACTAAGACTCTGTGTGTGGTCTGGAGAGTCTGCACTGCAACACCCAGTGCCAAGGCATTTGTCACCAGCGCACCACTCTGCTCTGCAGCCCTGTGTTCAGCCAACTGTCCTGACCTCCTCTGTGGTCTCCTTGCCACTGTTTCTCCAGCTCAGCACAAGGGTGGAGACTTCTTTATGCAAGACTGAGGATGAAAGGCAGCAGAGGGAAGCGGCCACCTCGGAACTTCCTCCTGGTTCCTGAGCTGTGCAGGTGCCTCCTCCTCCCCACCACCTTCTCCTGCCTGCTTAGGCTTAACCCCAGGAGTCCCCAGGTGGAGAGACTGCATATGGGGCTATGAGAGGAACTAATGGATGCTCCATGGTTCCTGGTCCCCAGCTGGTTGTCACACAAGCAGCATAACTCTGCCTATAGGGTACACCTGTAGGCAACAGCACTATAGTAAATTCTCACAAATTTATCCATTGTGTGATCTATTTGAAGAAACATGGTCAGAATATTTACAGCCAGTCTTGGTAGTTGTATCAAGAACTGAAAAAGCAGTCAGTATTAATAGCTTGTGACTTGATTTTCTACCACATTTTAATTTTTTAATATTTATTTAGTGTTTGTTTTGTTTTATTTTTTGAAGTGGAAAAAAGAATCTCCATGGAATACAAGGTGAGAGGTAACTTCATCTAAACTCAGTCATGGCTTCTCCTGAGAACAGAAACACTTCCAGTACTGTCTTACATATGCCTTACTACAAGCTAAATTATAACTGTTCCTGGTCAGATTGTTTGTGGCTGTGTGAAGAATTTATACTCTTCTCTTCTCATTCATTACGTATTTAGAATCACAAAATCACATGAATTCTTCAATTTAGTCTGAAAATCCTTATGTAAAAACATGTTACATGTATATAATAAATTCTTATTAGTTAACTGTATCTGAATTTCAAATAAGAACGGAGAAAGAATATTACGATCAGAAATATTTGTAACACAGACAGAGAGTTTCTGTCCATGAAAAATTACTGATTCATTCATATTCAGCTTGTCCATTCATGTAATTTTCACAGTGAGATCTCGCAGTGGCATTGAGCATAGCACCCCTGACTTTGCAGTGAAATTAAGTATCCACTCAGCACTAAATTCCTTGGCTGATATTCAACCATGTTCACTTTTAATGCTTTTAAAATCCATTAGCTTTCATGCATCTTATCTCAGACTGACAATGTTGTTGTACAGAATGAACAGTTACCATGCAGTCAACTGGAAAACAAAACAAAACAAAACAAAAAAGTTAGTTGTGAAAACCTGAGAGTTTATATGTATTGAACAGGAAATGCCTGCTACAAATGCTAAGTGTAAAACCACATAAAAATGTAGGAACATCAATACATTTCCTGGGCTTAAATAATGAACATTTGTATCAGGGTTCTCTGGCTTCCTGAGAATTACTTTTTCTGTTTTCACAGAGAACTGAAGGGAGACTGATGTCTGGTATAATTGATTAGGTATTAACATTAGCTGAAGATGACATGAGGGGATAATGATAATGTGTATGATTTATTATAGCTATATATGCTGCATAATGCTACACCAACTAAACAGTTATTACTGGTTGTATTAGCTCTCTGCATTGAAGCTGATCACATGCTTGATATACAGAAATTTATTCATCTCACAAAATCTCAACTGAACAGACTAATCTATTCCATACAATTTAAACAAGATGTGCATATTTTATTTGAAATTACATTAGAGTAGAGAAGAGCTTGTGAATCACCCCTACAATATTAGTCATTTTGGTCTGGGAGATGGGCAGATAATTTTCTCAAATCTTAGAGTAAAGTAAGTACAAATGTGTTTTGACTTCAAAAAAGTAAGTAGCTATTCCTTCTCAGAAGCCTGTTATAGTCTATAGAATTCTAAAGATGCTACAACAACAACAACAACAACAACAACAACAACAACAACAAACAAAACCCAAATCTTTAAGTATAGCTGAAAGGTATGCTTTTAAGTTATTTGCATATTTAATAGACCTGACTCCAAAATAAAACCCCAGTGCTGTACAGGCAGACCTCATGGACATTCAAACGCAGACCAGGCTCCTTGGCTTACCAGAAACTCTGTAACAAGTTCAACCAAACGCATAATCTGAACTCCAAATTTTGAAGCCTTTGGGGAAGTTCATATTTGAATCATAGGTCCATTATCTTGGACTGATCTTTAATTTTTAAGAGCTATCCTAAGAAAAATTAGCAGAACTATATATTTTAAGAAAAACTTCATTTAAGATGTTATCTCCATGAGACGATGTAACAAAAGCTATTACATTTTCTGTGTTGAAGGACCTAATCTCATGGTCTACTGTTGCTGTGACACACCTAATGGCTGCCATATTGCAACCTTGTTTCTCGACAATAATTGTTAAGAATTCAGAATCTCCATCAGTATAAATTCGCTGAAATTGGTTTATAGATCTTGATCCAAAATTCCATCTCTTTCAGCAATATAAATATAGAATTTTTTATACCATCCTCTGTGAAAGAATGGAGTGTCCCTGAAAAAAAGTTGTATGGTATGGCATAACAAGACAGTGATAGAGATTTGGGCAACAGGATTGAAGTCCTGGTTGTGGGATGGTCGTGTTGATTGAAAAGATGCAGGAGGAATGGCTTGGTGTCCTGGTATAGGTTTACATCATAGGAGAGTAAAGCAGGAGAGAACGTGTATAAAATTGTGAAAGTACAAAAGCAGTGCAGATCATCAGCATGAAGTCTGGGTCCTAGACTGGATAGGGGCAATGCGCATATATAAAACCCAGACATTGTCTTGCTCTTGCTGCTAGCGGGAGAACAGTCTGTCCCTACTGCTGCTGACAGTGCCTTGCTGCTGCCACTGCTGTGTACCAAACCTCTAGAAAGCTTGCAGACATAGTAGGAACCTTGTACTCATGCGTTAAATTTAGAAGCATTCACATATGTCTGTTCTCTCTGAGATTAGGAAAAAGAAACTTTACCTAGTTGGCATGGTTAATACTATGCATGTTAAAGTTACACATTGGAGCAGCAAGATGTCAATACCTAATGTGGGAAAAAATGAAATTGGATTAGAAGTGCTACGGAAGAACGAGCAAGAAATGAGCAAAAAGGGTGAAGGGTTTTTTGTTTTGTTTTTTTTTTTTTCCTTCTCTTTTGTTTACTTTATTAAAATAAAAAAAACCCCTGTGTGTATAACAGAATTAGTCTTTTAAATGGGCAGCATTACTTTTATTTTAGGACCTGGTCTTAAAAGTACATTCCAACAAATGCAGAGCTTACTGTCAAGAGAAATCAACAGCTTTCACAACACTACTATATTCTATGCTGTTTATCAACAATACCCTTGCTAAACAAATCCTGTGTTTTAGGAAGGTTTAAAGTTTTGTTGCTTTATTTACACACCCACACTCTTTATTAAATAACACCCATAGGGAAAAAATATACAAGTAAAACACACACTGCATGCAAAAATGCCACAAGTCCACAAAAATCCTAAGTGAAATTATTTCAATGTTTCTACTGATGAAATAATACTAACGTTAGTGGCAAAAAAAAAAATCAAATTAATAATAATTTTACAAAGCTCAGCCATAAAATCAGTCATTTTTTTCACTCTCATTCATCACCTCTGCTCCTTACAATCCTGTTGTAGTTCTCCATGTGGAAGTGAGGAATTACTGATTGATTGAGCAGTTTATTTGCATAAAAAGACTGAGCAGTAGTCAGACAATAGGTTGATAAAACTTAATAGGAAAAGACTGTTAAGCTCCCAGAGATCAAGTTCAAATTGAGCCAAAGTGTGGTTAACAGAAACTGGCACTTTGATAATTTGCTTCCTAATGTAGACAGTATTTATTTATTTTTAAAATATGAATCTCAAGATTTAACATATTTTTCTAAATAATGAGTTCCTCCTAGGAGGGAGAATATTCATCTGACACCAACTCTGCATCTGCTGAATCATCCAGGTAAGATACTGATCTCATACACCAACAGTCTTATTAGGTAACTTGAGTTTGAGTATCAAAGTTATAGAGTATTTCCTTGCAGCAGAAGGCAGGTAACTTACCTGTGCCTCTGGACAGCTTAAGAAATTTTGTTTATAGATGAAGACAAAGAAAGACAGATAAAATATTTTAGTTAGCATAGGCTATACTTGCCTAGCTCTACTTGTAATAAAATTAATAAAGGTCATCCTTAGTATGCTGGTATCAAAGAAGAGAATATGTACCTAAGCTGTAGTTCATTCTCCCCCTGCTTGAACTGGACTGGGAAGTGCTGAACAGGAACATAACTGAATGCGTACTTCACTGTTCCTTGAACATACATTTCTTAAGGCAAATTTGGCATTATGCACTAAATTTATGATTTCTGAAAGTATCCTTATTACTTTCTATATAGCTGAGCATAAGCAAAGTTTCCTGTGAAGCTGCATACTAAGGAAGAGTTTTGGAAAATTCCAGAAAAAAGCCAAACTATAGGTATGGAGAATCAAAGTCATATCATTCCAAACTTCAGCTTTCTCTATCTACCACAAGACAGTTGCATTGATGTAAGTACACTACTAATTGGCTCTTTCTTGCAATAACTGGAACAAATCTCCTGCAGATAAAATCCTTGTATATATGAAGCTGCTTTCATAGCATTTTTTGTGATTGATAAGTTTTCCCAAGTCATCTTTTCTACCTTAACTTTCAGCCTTTTCACTGAGCATCTGTTAGCTAAAATGAAGACTATAATAAACATTTATGTCCCTCTTTATGCTGATTGTTGTTTACACCTATGTGGCAAGGCAGTAGGAATATATCGAATATTTATGTAGCAAGAAATTGCACCTCCAACCTATTAAACACTGAGTGAAGCAGCTGGGATTCTCCAAATGCATTCAGGCCACTAGCTGCATCCATTATTTATCTACATTACTAGCTGCATTTGCAAAGATTGTTCACTCTTTCTCCTCTAACACCTGACAACAGCTGAATGGGAGCACATCCTTTTTAACTCCCTCAGCATCCCCATCCTTTTTGAATTACATTCTGGTTTGCATCCTCATTATGATGAAGTAGCAATTCAAGAAAGTCAAAAGCCACTACATGCTTTTTAGGAGAAAGGTGTTATTATGGAGCCTACTGGCTACTCTTAATAGTTATCTGTGTTACAAAAGCACCAGTCAGGGACACTTTTGTTAAGTAATCTGTTGTGTACTTTAGTAATTCTAACCATTGTATTAGGTAAGCCTTGTCCCAAGAAAGTCACAAGCTAGTTT
Source organism: Balaeniceps rex (assembly GCA_013401315.1). Classification (NCBI taxonomy): domain Eukaryota; kingdom Metazoa; phylum Chordata; class Aves; order Pelecaniformes; family Balaenicipitidae; genus Balaeniceps; species Balaeniceps rex. The sequence continues at coordinate 16,103 of VYZW01050060.1, forward strand.
AAGACAGCATGGCATCAGAGAGGAGGAGGAAAAGGGAAAAAATGTAAGATCTGTTGGTTACATGGATTTACTTCAGAAACGACTTATGAATCCATTGCCTGGCAGTTATATTGAAATGACTGAAATTAAGAATGTTGTTTTTATTCCCTTTAAAAATTCCTATCTATGCAAAAGTATTTAAACTGGTAATTAAATTTTTTTTTTTCCTGCATGTAAATTTGATTCTGTCAGGACTATTCCCAATGCTGAGTGTAAGTACTCAGCATTAAAAAGGTAAGAAGAAGGAAAAGATTAGATTGTTTCAAGTCCATAAGACTAGCTGTGAGTTGAAGAGCAGGCTTCAAAGTCAGCTACAACTCCTTGATTCTGGCATTTTCTAGCTACATTGTTGGTAACAGAAATACAGCTCATGGTTCCTAGGGAGAAATAAGATCAGGAAACCTGATTACAGACTCATATTGTTCCAGCCTGAGTTATTGTTTTAGGGGATGAAGATGACTGTGAATATTAAAGGCAAGGACACTAGAAATCTCTGCAAGTAAACCTATGTTGTATACAGGTATAGCAAAAGATAAGAATCCATAACATATTTGATATTTCACATCAGTGATTAATATACCTGTTTGCTGATTTGCCCAATTGAACAAAATGATGCTGTTCTCTTCAGTGTAAGTTACAAGATTTTGTCAGATGGGTCCTCTCTTCTTAAATGATGCCTACTGTCTTTTGTAGCACTAGTGCTAGGCTAGCAACATGTTATCTCCCACATAGCTTCCACATGTATTACTGTAGTGCAGGGTAGACCTTATTAGAATACGTATATTCAGCAATACTTTCAATATAGTGAAAATATCCTTGTTTGCATTCACTTCATCCTAGTTTTGTATCAAAAGTTTCATAACTAGAGCGGTTCATAACAAGCTAATAATACCCCCTGCAGATCTTATGTATAAGCAAAAGAGTCTCCAAAAGTGAAACCTAGAAGTTGAAACATTTATGTAGTTCAAAGATCAGCAAGGAGGAAGCATATGCATTGGTCTATGTTAAGGCTTAATCTGTGTTAGCACAAAGACAGTTGTAAGGCTTTGGCATTGTTATACCTATTTCAGCAGTGCTTATAGTTAGGTTATCAGTAGAGCATTCTGCACTGAAGGCTTCATTTTGTGTTCCGTGGAGCACCAGGTGAGCTGCTGGCAGATAACAATGCTATTGGTCTTTCTTCCAGAGATCCCAAAAGCCTTTAGAGACATCAATTAAACATTTCAAATCCCAGCCATATACTTCACTATGTTAAACTTGCTGCTATGGACCTTAACTGAAACCCTGATCAAGACATACTCAGTTCTTTGGGTCAAGGAAGATAAAAACAAAAGTACACTACAGTCTTGAACATGTCTATAAATCTCTTCTCACTGTCTCAGGCAAGGACATACAACAGCACCCACTTCACAAAGGAAAAAAAAAAGGAAAAAAAGGGTAAGACAAAAAGTTGAGCGGTTTGGTCAGGGTTACAGAATATGTCAGTGACAGAAACAGGAGGAGAAAACAGGCTCAGGAGCATATCCCATTGTTCTGGTTTACCCATCAACTTATTCTTTAATAATGGGACTTCACACTGTCCCACACTTACTGGGCATGAATCACGATGTCATTGCTATTACTCAGTATTGCCTAGAACAGCAGTTGTTTCTACTTCAATACTATTTTCTGCTTCTTGCTTTTTTGTTCTTATAAAATCAATACGATAGTTTCCACTTTTTATAAATGAATGCCGCCAGTTAAAAATTTAAAAAGCATTTTTGTCATCACGAAAAGCCCTGTTTCTAAAACAGATAGTTTGAAAACATGTGCTTATACCTATGAAAAAAGAATGTTCCATAATATGATTAGATAGTGTACATTATTATGGGCATTTAGTAAAATTTTATGATTGGCTGCAGTAAGATAGTGCCAACTCTTTGCTTGAGCAAAGTCAAAAGAACATCATGAATCAAGGGCAAGAGAAGAATCTACTCTGCAAATATCTCTGGAACTTTAAATTTGCTTTGATTTTTGAACAAATCAGATCTTTCATAACAAGTGTGATCTCATTAAAATACTAAACACTTTACCTTAAAATTTTCTCTTTTGATAGGTTACTTGCATCAGAGAATAGTTCATAGTTTCTTATTGACTACTTCATAGTCACTTGTACACTCATAATCTAAAAGATCAACAAATTCACTTCATTGTATCAGAAACGGTGATCCAAAAATTTCAAGTGCACCAGAAAAAATCTTGACAGGAGTTTGGCCACTCTCAACAACAGAGCTAAGATTTTGCTGTAGCAGTCAGGCATCACTGATCATAGGTTGAAAATTAAATCAAATCTATTAGTGGCCATACAAAACCCATGATTCTTCCCATAATTTAGTCAAATCTCAATTTGCATTCATTTTATAGCAAAGCATATCCAGAAGGAAGTTCAAGGTATTATCCAGTCTATTCCTTTTCCTCAGTTACATGTGTGCCATTACTGACAGATACACATTCTAAGTAGAATGCAATGTTTTACTCCACATGGGATGCTATTTAGATGTGTTTATGCACTGCTTTCTTCTAAAGGTCTGAGATTAGAAGCATATAGTATAAAGGGTAATGAACTGTCGTATACTGCAACACTGACAGACAGTAGATGTTACTTTTAGTTTCCATTCAAACTGAATGGAAACTTTCTTCACCTGCTCACAATGGTTCCTGACAGAGTCAACATCCACTTCACATGGACATATACATATGCAAATATATAGGAAGCCTTTAAACCTAGGTTAAATTATCTGATATAGGGCACAAAGGTTGTATTGCATGAAATTAGGCAGATGAATTTATTTAAGATTGGTCTGTCACACTGTCCCTATATCTAAAAATGATATTACTAGAAATCATATTAAATGTAGTCCATTTTTGTTTCATTCTTATTAATCTCAGAAGCAGGTTCTAGAACCTTATTAGTTTATTCATTTCTTTTTCATGTAAAGTTCATTAGTGGAGGTTTGATTTCAACTATGTATTTGGTTTTTTAGTTGTTTCTTTCATTGCATCTGTTATCTAATCATAGCTAAAAATCCATGAATTTTAGGTGATGTCCCATTTTTCTAGTAACACTTGTTAATGAAATGATTTTCATTATACAGTGATTCCTCACCTTTAATTTATTTATGGAATTCTAGGAAATGTAATTGCCCTAGTTCAATTCAAACTTTAATAGTTTGTCAGTTCAGCTTAACAAGTGATTCTCTGCATTTAGAATCCAGTTTCTGTTGTTTGCTGGTCTTAGTTTCTTATGTGATTCTTATGAAAGCTCAATATAAAAGCATCTGCTGCTCCTCCATGAATGTTTAAAATGTCATGCTTTTATTGCTTTTGTTGTGTATGTTTTGTTACATATGGCATGTTGTTTATGGTATGTTATGTATTTACCTGATCATACTAGAGGAGGAATGGATTCTTATGATAACGTGTTCTAGGAAGACATTTCAAAGAGGCATGTCAAGTTCTGCATATATGCCATCAGATTAGAAAGAATGAAAAAAAATTACAATACTAAAGCAAATCATCGATTTTTCTGAGACAAAGCAAACAGCAGACAAATAAAATGTGTGTCTTTTCTAATGGGCCTCTTCAAGGACTTCTTAAAAGTCTTAGATTTTCTGGCAATGCAAATAATGAAGGATAATAACAAGTAATAAGTGGTGGTAGAAACCTGGTCTCCATTAAGTTAATAGAAGAAAACTCTTCCTAATTTTCATGAGCCTGGATGTCCAGCTTTTGAATTCTGTAGGAACCATCTCTCAAATTTAGCCAGCATATCACAAGATCACACTGACAGAGAGAAATTTTGTGTTATGTATAGCTCACTTTTGTTTACAGAAAATAATTGATCATGAAAGAGTAGTCTCCTCAACCCTAACATAACTCTTCAGATCTCAGGATGGCACTCACAAAAAGGGAGATTTGGTGCATCCAAGCTTTCTTCTAGGTATACCAACATCAACTTCTGGTAACTACTTATGTAGGACTTTTTCAACCCACAATGATTACAGGAATTTTTAACTGAATAAGCCCAAATAAGAACTTTAAAGGGCTTAGAAAAGAAAATACTCAAGAAAGTGCTAATATCCTTAAGTGTAAACAGTGCTTTAGTGCCCTGTGATATCTTGGGGGAAACTTCATGACATAATCAGCATGGAATACTTCACAACATGGATTTTTTTTTTTTTTTAATAGCAAAGCCATCTTGTTCTTATCCTGTTCATCAGCCCAGATACTCTAAGAATAGAAATGCGTAAATTTAAAGATAGTTCCAGCAGACATTTATTAGCTGAGTTTTCTTATCAATTGAGATGAACATAAAACTACAAAATTCAGGATTAACAATAAAAAGATATAGCACTTTGAGTGCCCAGAATGTGTGAGAGAGAAAAGAACTGCTGACCAAAATATATGTAAGGGGATGAATATAAAGCGATAGACTTCCTTTTCAGAAGGTATAAAATAGGTCATTGTTCATTTTCATCAGCACTGAGCTCATTTGTATTGATCTTGGAGAATATCTGCTGTGTTTTTAGAACTTTCAGTATTGAAAATGATTAAAGGAAGTCACTGATGCTACAAACAGAACCGTACCTCTTCCAAGCAGATGCAATGCCAGCTTCCTCCATTTTCCTTTGGGACTGTGGCTAATGTATCTCCAGTCTTCACCTGGAAATCTTACAAAGGGTGTTAGGTCATCACAATCAAGTATGAAAGAGTGCCCAGTACAGAATGCCTGGTATACTGTTTTCTAACAAAATAAATTATTATGTCACAGATAAAAATCTCTAAATTACAATATGCACTACATTAAATAAAGATTTGCTTTTATAGCTACTTCTTGTTTTAGCACTTTATGCGAGGAGGCATAAACCAGATTATTTTTCTAGGTGTTAATATACAAATCTACTCTTTGAAAGCAACAAGGTACAAAGGTGCACAAAGAAACACTCCACCTGTATTTGTGCCAAAAGGAAAACATATTTAATGGGCTGATTTCTCCATCATCCATTAACATAATTTAATAAGTATGAGCTGAGTCTAGCAGATACATATTTCCAGAATCTCTGTCAGAAAGAATAAGAATATCAGGAAGCCACGAATTTAGAAGCCTGCATCATTTCCAGGTTAAAAGAGCATTTACTCCCCAGTTTCAGTTACTTCTTGAGATACAATTCAGGGAGTTTCAAGCCATTAACTAACGTGTTTAAGCACATTTCCAAAGGACCTCCAGCCTGTTATCCATTTGTAAATATACTTGTTACTCTCCAAAACAATCATTTGGTGAAAAATTTATTAATGTCATTATACCAAAAAGCTTGTTGGACATAGTGGGATAGAAGTGATATGTTTGCTGTGCACTAGCGTAGCTCACCAAATACATTTTTTGCCAATACTAATAAAGGCCATAGGCCTTGTACTAATCTGGCAGTGTAAGGTCTTACGATTTGCTTGAGCTTGCCCTGGCCTGAAATGGTTAGCTTTTTAGCTTTTGCAAATATAGGTAGCCACTGTATAATGAATAACAATCCTTGAATTTAACTTGGGATGCTGACAAATCTCTGTGGCACCCCATCAACTCTATGCTCCAGGAACACTGATATTGTCAGCCTAAGAATCCAGAAGGATTTTAGAAAAGGCACAGGTATTGGTAAGTTTTCTTTCATAACCATCTTAAAAATACTATTATTAAGGAGGTTTTTCTGTATTAGTTTGGATTACTAGTATTACTAGCTGTTTGTTGTGTTTTAATTAGAATCATAGAATGCTTTGGGTTGGAAGGGACCTTTAGAGGTCATCTAGTCCAACCCCCCTGCAGTGAGCAGGGACATCTTCAACTAGATCAGGTTGCTCAGAGCCCTGTCCAACCTGACCTTAAAGGTTTCTAGGGTTGGGGCCTCCACTACCTCTCTGGGCAACCTGTGCCAGTGCTTCACCACCCTCATTGTAAAAAATTTCTTCCTTATATCTAGCCTAAATCTACCCTCCTTTAGTTTAAAACCATTACCCTTTGTCCTATCACAACAGGCCTTGCTAAAAAGATTGTCCCCATCTTTCCTATAGGCCCCCTTTAAGTACTGAAAGGACGCAATAAGGTCTCCCCGCAGCCTTCTCTTCTCCAGGCTGAACAGCCCCAACTCTCTCAGCCTGTCCTCATAGGAGAGGTGCTCCAGCCCTCGGATCATTTTTGTGGCCCTCTTCTGGACCCGCTCCAACAGGTCCATGTCCTTCTTGTGCTAAGGGCTCCAGAGCTGGACGCAGTACTCCAGGTGGGGTCTCACCAGAGCCGAGTAGAGGGGCAGAATCACCTCCCTCGACCTGCTGACCATGCTTCTTTTGATGCAGCCCAGGATATGGTTGGCCTTCTGGGCTGCAAGCGCACACTGTTGGCTCATGTCCAGCTTTTCATCCACCAGTACCCCCAAGTCCTTCTCTGCAGGACTGCTCTCAATCCCTTCATCCCCCAGCCTGCATTGATATCGGGGGTTGCCCCAACCCAGGTGCAGGACCTTGCACTTGGCCTTGTTGAACCTCATGAGGTTTGCACAGGCCCACTGATTATTAAGATTTTAATTAGGATGAGAAATTATTGGCTCTACATACAAGGTGTATTATACTTTTGCTTATAACAATATTCTGCGTGTAAAATTGGATGCATATATACTAAGAGACTTGCAAACTTAAAATCATTATTTACATGCAGCTGAATGTAATACAGCCCTACAGTACATGGTGGTCTTCTGAGAAATAGTGTGCCCTAAGTGGTATGCATGCTGAAAAGATCTGGTAAGGTATTTTTCAACATAGTAATGTTCTTCATTAGAAGTCTGCAATTCCTCTAAATCAAACAAATTAATAGAGAAGGTTAGTTTCAGAATGTTTTTACTAGAACAAAGCAAAGACAGGTCACAATTATTTGAAGAGCAAGTATTTTCAGCATCGTTTTTACCACATCAAGATGTAATTTATTGTATTATAAAGTATGCTAACTTCTCCTCAAGCTGCTTGCCTTAGATTTCACAGCAACCAGCTCTCAGAATTTTATCATGATTACTGCACGTTTCCATAAAACCTGAACTGCTGAAATTATTTTTCATGAGAATTGTAGCATTACTGCTTTCAGGCTCTTTTCTACATACATGGGATTTAAAAAGTGCTTAGGGAGGAAACTAAGAATGTTATATGTTCTGCATAGGCTTGTGCACAGAGATCTGAAAGCATATGAGTTTTTTCCAAGCACAGCCCAGCTCGATGTTTGCTGAAGCCTCTGAATCTAGTCTGACAGCAGTCTCAGTCAGAGCTGCCCTGAAACCACATAGACAAACCCAGATTGTCCATGTATCTTACGAATGTCTATCCATTTATCCTTAATGTCCTTAAGAAGTACAGAAATGATCTCTCCCAAATTTTAAACATAGGCAAGTAAATACCAGAAAGAAATGCTTTTGACCACGATAACACAATGCCTGTTGCAGAAGTCTGACCTAAGAGGTACTCTATGAGACTTTCTTTCTGTGAGTGTTCAGAAAGAAAATTGGGATAGAAGTCATATTATTATTTTCATTCTTTATTCATGTTTTGATATTGCCCAGAACTCAATTAAAATCAGGCCCCATTATACTGAGCACAATCAAAACCATATATCAGAGGAAATTTTATGCCATATGAATGAAAAAATCTTTAATTGTGCTTTTCAGTGCTGCATATACAGTCTTGCAATAATTTCTACTGAGATTATTTTTATTCATAAGTGGTCAGACCAGTAGCATTTTTAAAATGGAAGGTTTTATTATGGAAGAATAAATGTCATTCTCCTGCTTACAAAAAAGTAGCACAGAAAACCAGGTCAGGCAATGCCAGTTCTGAGAATTGTCATTCTAACACGATTACTTTGATTATCTGTAATCAAAAAAACAGCTCCAATTATCTGTAATCAGAGCTGTTCAAAATGTTTGTAATAAAGTCTTAAGCTCCACTGGACCTGGGAACATTTTAGTACCTTAGAAAAATCAGGCATGCCCTGTGTGTTGGTGTCTTTGGGGACATGATGACGCAAATGGTGCAGTATCCTAACCAGCATTATTTCCATATCATTTACAATTTTTCTTTAATTTTTAATTCACTGTCTGACATATGCTCCTCCTTCTTGATAAATCTGCTCAGTCTCCCTGCTAAATCTCGTCCTTTTCTACCTTCACAGACACTCCTGATTTTCCCTCCAACACCATTATGCCATTCTCCTTCAGGCTTCCTCCATCTTCTAAATTCTGTCTCTGTTCCTCACATGGACAGAGGAATAAGTTCAAATGAACCTTCTATCTCCCCTGATCTAATTTCCCTTTTCTTCTTGGTTTGGCTATCCCCATATTTGTGGTTACTGAAGATGTGATAATATCCAGAGTGAAGATCTTATCTGGTAAAGATTTTAAACCAAGGGTCACCACGCTCTGGAATTTTTTTCAAGAGATCAGAACAAACTTTTAGAATGTTAAAATATACAAATGTGCAACAGATAAGAAGGAACTGCTGTAGTCAGACAAGTCTTTCACACGCTGCCCATATGTTTGTATGCATCTGGAGGACATCTATCTCTTGGGGCGGTTTTATGAGGGAAAGAGGAGGATTGCAAAGGCTCAAAATGAAACATGATGGAGTACACAGTTTGTGTTGTATGACCAAGGAATCACTGAACTCCTCCCACCTCTTCTGTCACTAGCATACCTGCACCCAGTTCCACCTTGCATAATATTCTAGTTGGATATTATTGGAGACGAAACACAATACTCATGTCAGCCCAATGAAAAGAAGAAATAGGAGTATCTTAGAACATCTCTCTTTTCATGCTTATGATTGCAATGAATCAGAGAAAACTTTCTTTGGAAAAAAAAAAGAAAAGGAGGAAGAAGGAAACTACATAAAAAGATCTTTCTTTTTCTTAAGGAACAAAAACCATATTCACCAAATGGTAGATCCACTGTAGATTCCTGAGCTAATTACTTTTTTTCAGCTTTCAGCATAGACTCATATGACATAGGAATAAATGCATTAAAAACATATTGATCAGGGAGTTCTTTGTGTAGTTATCCTAAAAATCATCATTTGGAAATCCATATCTTTTTTGCACAGGGAGGGATCATATACTCCTCCCATGCTCTCAGAAACTCAAATATTTCTAATGTAGTTCATTTTTATTTTCATTCTTCTGATCCCCAGTTTGAGCGGTCTAAAATTAGTTATGTGCAGCATGATTTCTACATCAGCCATTAACAATGCTCATTATTTAATCCATCTCTCAAATTGTATTTAATGGAGACTTAAAGCAATGGTTACAACTGTCACCAGGGTGCCCATTCATTACATATTTCACAGGCAGAGAGAATTTTGTTTAATCACCACAATTTTTCTCTATCAATTTAATTTGCATAAAGGCTGGGCAAGTGAGCAGGACGAAAAATTGAATCCAGCTAATGTTATTGATTAGGAAGATCTGACCCCCAAACTAAACTTCATTAATTATCCTGGCTTCCACTCTAGAAAGCAGAAATTTGAAAGTTTTCATTACTTTACTTCATTGCATGAAGCATCAATATCATTTATGATGTCTATATCATTACAGACTCATTAACTGCATGCAGTCTTTAACGTGACAGGTACTGTGTCATCAGCTTATACCTGATGATGCAATGTGCGAGTAAATACAATCCTTGAAGTGTCTAAGTTTTAGGATTGCTAAAACTGTACAGTGATGTCCGCAATACTAATCCAAAGGAAGAAGAAAACTGGTTAAGGACTATGCTTTAGTATTTAGGTCTCTTGCAAACCAATTTTCAGAATAGCCCACAAATCCTACTGATTTCTACAAGACATAAACACCTAGAGTACCAACCACTAACTTCCAGTGGATTTTCTACTCCAGACAAATGTGCTAGATAATGTTTGTTACAACATTTTAAATAAAAGATATTTTAGTTTTTTACTTGACACAAGAAGAAAGATTGAACATATGACTCAAGTGCACACTCACAACTGAGAAAATTGAAGGGAAAAAAAAAAGTCAAAACACATAAGTATTTCTTCTTACTTTAAATATGCCTTAATTCTGCAACATATATACTCGTCATTAATTATAGGGTGTAAGGAACATTGCTAAATTACTTTGGAGGTAACAGTAGAGCCAAATCCAGGATTGCATACAAAGTTTTATGTTCCACCATCTTGAACTGCATTCAGAGTAAACCGTTTATCTTCTGTTATTCTACTTATTAGATATTTAGGATATAACTGGCTCTTAAGGAGCTTTACATCCTGTTGCTGAAATGTCAAATAGTCTCCAAACATGTTTTTGGCTTTGAACACAGATTTTTCTGTATTTATTTCTGGTGTATGCCGACTCCAGATCTTGTTTTTCCCATGTGCATTATCCCAGTGGATTCCACTGTTTGCTATCTATCACTCAAGAGAGAAGGACTGTTACATAGGAAGCTCGGGAGTTAAGTACCTTCCCAACCTCGAGCTTCAAATATACTGGCAGGTAAATAACTATGCTTAAATACTAATGAGCCCCTCACCAGATTAACTCAACTAACAATTCATATTTCAGACTATCTAAAAACATATCAAGGTCTCTGCTCTTAAAATAAGCTGAGCAGTCCTTTGCGCTACCATTTTATTGACTGTCCTAATTGTAGCATCCACCAAACAGAGGTTAAAATCATCAACAGTATTAAGGTAAGAAAATCAGGTCAGAAACATATGGCATAGAAACAGTTCTTTTGAGCTCTTGCAAATATTTTCCAGCTCTGACTAATTATATACTCATTCACCCAACAGAGCAAATTATTCATTCATTGTTAAACTTCATTTCTTGTAATACGTATAAAACAACAAATGTTTGGTTAATAGATTTTTTGAACTCAAGTACTGTGTTTGCAAAAAGAAATTTTAGTGCTGACATGTGAAGATGTCAAGAAAAAATGAATCCATTTGTTTCTCTCCTACCTGTCTTCCAATGACTAGTGTTGCCACTTTAAGGCAGAAATTTAAAAAAATGTAGTGCTTGCTTAATTTTCTGAGACATTTTGATTCAAACATTTTTTTTTTTCGTAAATCTTGGGCTAAAATCTGGAATTTTAAGAATTCTTGTGAAATTTCATTTTTACTTGAATGAATTTCAACAAATTTTCAGATTGCCCTAGAAAAGGGCCTTGATATTCCAATGGCTGTTCCCCCAGTAAGAAACGTACTTCAACAGGAATTAGTAACATTAGTAAATTTTGTATTAGAAAATACAAAATTTAACTAGGTCTATGAATGCCCCAATGTTAGAAGGCTTAAAGGGAATGAACTTCTCCTCCACCTTCAGGGGAGAGAGGCCAGCTCTATCTATTCTTGTTTCCGAGACTTACCACACCTGTAATTCCACACCCTGCAATCCTCTTCAGTAGGAATTTGTGCATGTCCTGCGTGTGTGAATGATAGATGGTTACTGATGATATAAGCAGGAAAGCCTTGAAACATATGCTGTGGAATAAAGGTATCTCTCTGACTAGATGGGAATTCCTGTTTGACTGTCAAACCTGGATTCAATGGGACAGGGTGAAAAGCTCTATGACTAAAAGCAACAGCTCTGTCCTCAGGAGCAGGGGTCTTGGCTAATGGCATGTTTTACTCTGGCTTTCTCCCTGTATAACCAGAACTTGGCACAGGCTGACCCCAAGAGAGAATTCATAT